>JAOXOE010033051.1:0-46513 GCA_028565055.1 Phoeniculus purpureus
CAACAACTTATTCAACTCTTTTCCATCTTTTTCAGCTTACACCAAGGTCCTTTTTATAGGGTCTATTGCCTACACCAGCAAATCTTTATGTGTTATGGGTTAGTAGCTGTTAGTAGTTCAGTAAAATATCAGTAAAAATGCAAAGTTCTATCAGGCTCCCCTCTCTGCTGCCTCAGTTTCCCCAAAGTTGTGGATCCACTTCCAAGACATGGCGGTGAATTTTCAAATTCAGACTTGTCTGCAACCTACTTATCTCCCCCCCCCCTTTTTTTTTTCTTTTTTCTACAATGAAGTCAGTGTCCTTCTGCAGGGCCCCTGTGGATAGGAAAACAAACACGGCACAACAACAGTAGCATAAACAATACACCTAAAAATAATAATCTATTTTTCCCAGTCCCATTAACCAATCTTTTTGTCCCACTTGTTTAACTATTAATTTATCCCAAAACCCCTCACATCTTCCTGCCCCTTCTGTGCACCCTGCATCAGTCTCTGCGTGCATCCATGAGCTAAAAGAAACAAACTTATATGTAAATGCAACTTATATGTAAATATCCTTCAGATATTTATTGCAGTTTTTCACCCTCCTTTGATACAACCCTATGAATAGTTTTTCCTAAATTCAATTATGCAGATTTGCTAATTAAAATATTAAACCCATAGGCTTACAGAGTGCCATTGTGTGTGATCTGGAGGTTAGTAGCGTTACAAATTTATGCTGTGGTAGCATCTGAAGATCTTTCAATGTTATTGTGATGAATACTTCAAATATGGTATATAGGTATCTAATGAAGCCACAGTCTCAGAATCTTTTATTGACACAGTTATAAAGCACAGGTATATATTCTGCTAATATTTGTGGATTTTCATTGTAATCCAGAATTTCTCACAAGTAATCTTTTGTATCTTAAGTATCTCAATTGCACTGAGGTAGTTGAGGCTCTTCCATTGGTTTCCTTGTCCTTTAGATGATGACTATATCCACTTTGTTGGTTTTTTCCTTTATTGGGGTTGGGTTTTCCATGGTAATCAACAATTTCCAAGGTGTCAACTGAGGTGATAAAATGCTTGATGAGGAATTTCCCTGTGTGAATAAGACCTTAGAGGAAGGCTCATTCCTTTGTCTTGGGCAACAGCATCCCTACTGGTCTTTGTTATCACAGTGCATGAAAAAACAATGCAGCAAACACATGACAGTGCAGTCAGGTGCAGAGTAAAACCAAGTATAGTAATGTTCCACCTCCACAATAAAAAAGTCGGTTATTTTCTTTGATTCTTCTTATGAAGTGCAGCCATAGAGTAAAATATTTTTTAGTTTTATTGCTGCCCATCAGACACCAAGTAAAAACACCTAAAATGCCTAAAATACCTACAATTTCTGTAGCATGCAGAAATGGCAACTATAGACTAAGGTATCACAGTTCAGAACAAAGACCAGTGCTGTCAGTGGCAATGCCTTTAACAGGGAAAGAAGAATTTTTTGGCGTTTTTTGTTCCAGTTTCTGTCGCTTCAGACTTCACATAAAGAGAAGTAAGCTGGATTCTGTTCTTAGTTTGACTCAAAATTCGTTGTAGCTTTCTATCTCAGAGTGTTTGCAGCTTCAAACAAACAAAAATAAGGCAGTCTCAAATTAAAAAGTTGGAGTTCCTCCTTCTGTTGACAGACATCTTTGTTCTGCAGGAATTTTTACCACTGTATGTTTAAGGTTGATCCTCTACTTTTACCTTAATCAGCTTTTATGGATGTCTATGATCTGTCTTTGGTGGCTGAAAGATGCCTTGACATTTGAAATCAGCTAAGTGCTATAAATATATTTAATACTGATAATAGAAGCATGCTGCTCACAAGTACTATTAGAGGAATCTGGTAGGACTTCATGAATCATTGAATGATATTTTTGGCAATCCCATCGCACAATGAAATCAGATGCACTTCTCCATACCACCACTCCTATTATGTTGTACTTGGAAATGCAAATCACTAATGGAAAGCAAGGTCTTCTAGTTTCAGATCTAAATTTATCTATGGACAATTTATATCCATTTGGTTTGCAGCCAGGGTACCTTTCCTCTCATATAAGTCATGTTTGTGGAATTTGTTTCCCTGCATTAAATGAGCCGTATTCTTTTAACCTCATCTCCAAAAATCAGCCATCTGACTAAGCATTTGTTTTACACATACTTCCTTCAATTGGGGTGAAATCCAAGTATATGTTTAAGATCCTAGGTGACATTTAAGGCAAAATTAATGCGTATGTATTCAGGAGAATGATCTTGGAAAATTGCCTGTCACCTCTGCCAGCACACAGTATCTATGAAAACCTTTTGATATTTTCCTAATCCTGCGCACCACTGTTGCTCAGCTGTGGACCCTGTCTCTGCCAAGCTGCCTACTTAGTTGTCTCCTGCTTAACACTCTTTGGATAGACTGTGGAGTTTTGCATTCTATTTTTGTACAGTTTTTTCTCCTGCCAGATGTACAGTTTGATTTGGTGGCCATGCCCTGAACACATTATGCCCCTCTTTCATTCTGTGTGATGGTGGGTGTAACTTTTTTACATGCAAGTCTAGAAATTTGAGTTTCTCCCCTTAAAAGTAGGAGACTGGATTCCTCATACATATGGGACTTCAATACGTAGTTCACTCACTTCACAGAAATGTTCAGTTTGCCAGTCCTAGTCTAGATGTGAATACAGCCTCCCCACCCTGCGTTGTTTTGTTCTGTCACAATGTCTACCTTGTGCACAAGGACTCCTCAAGGAAGGTGTACAGACATCAGGAGTGCAGAGCAGATACAGTTGAAGATTCATTGATAGAGTCACCACTTCAGTGAGGCCTTTAAATAAATGTCTGTTGGCCATTCTTTCTTTCTTTCTTGCTAATAATTTTCTAAAACACTCTGAACATTTGAGTTGGACCAGCAGTGCTGTAGTTTCAGGAAGAGTTCTTCACGTTGAATAAAGTGGACATGTTTTGCGCGTGGGTGAACGCTGTGTTCCTCAATTTGGGTGGATTATACATATCAGATAGCTGCTTGATTTAGCTTTCTGGTGCAAATATATTTTAATGGATGTTATTGGACTATAGTCATGTGTTTCAACACCTGATATGTTGAGTTCTATTTTGTGTGTTCATTTCCTGTTGGCATTTGCTTGCGTACAATCTTATTATGAAAAATGGAGACTGAACACATATTGTGTAGACCATGTCTTTAACTCTTAAGCAGTCTTATCTTCATGGTGGATATCTTTTTATATGCAAGGATACCAAGTATTTTGTTGCCTGTTTAAATTTTTGTTGCAGAATTTGACTTAGATCAAATTTTTAAAATTCTTTCCTCATCCTTGATTTTTCCAGTCTTCAAAATGAAGTTTGCTCTGCCTCTCAGCTTGCTTTTCCCATCTGTATAGGGGGTTTGGTCATTCTAGTTTAGTTCTAGTTTACCTTTTATGAGGCATTTGCCAAGAATGGTTAACAGATTTCTCAACATAATAGCAATTAAAAAAATAATTGACTGAGAGGGAGATGAAGTAGTTGACATGTTATTTTCAAATTGCAATGACACATTATTGTGGTATACAAACACCAAAGTGAAGGAACTGAAGCGTCCAACCTCTTGCATGACAAATGTTTTCATTAGACATTCGTAATGAATGCTAGACGTATGCCTTTTTCCTGATGATGTTTACTTACTACAAAACCAAATTACAAGAACTCTGTGACACAGCTGCTTTCTTTTGTCCGGCCACATGGGGTTGTAGAAAATCCTGCAATTATGAAAACAGGGATTCAAAATATTAAAAGCACTAATTTATAGTGTCTACTGCCAATTTGTGAACCAAAGAGTGCGAAAAATTCTGTAAAGAGCTAAGATTTATCTAGTGAAGACTGTTGAAAGGAAATGATGTCCGTTTTCCAAGTCATAATAAATTTGGGTTGACAGGCTAACTGCAAAGATAGCCTCAAGAAAAAGCTTGCATTCAGGGTATGAGGTTAACTGAGGAAAAGGCAAGTCTAAAACTAAGGCATATGACTTCTCGGTACAAAATGTGATTTTACAGCAAACCATTCTGACGGCAAATCAGAAGCTAGAGAGCTGGTGGTGAAGGAAGATTTTTTAGGCTCTTTTGTGATCAAATATCCATATGATTCTAAAAACTTAAATAGGACTTCAAAACATTTAGCTTGGGAGAAGGATTCAGTATGCCTATATAGCAACACTTTAAAATTAAGTGGTAAACAGATGCAAATGCACAAAAGTCCAAAAGGAGAGTGACAAGTTAAATCTGCGTAATTGGAGAGATCCAGGCCATTTCACTAGCATCATTTGCATCAGTATGGCAGTGATGGTATTTGGATCCCTTGGCAAGAATTAGTGTAGTTTGCAAATGTTCGTCATCACTTTCCTTGCTCTGGTTCATTGTCATCATATTCCTTTTTAAGAGACGACTTCTGCTACATGCTCAACACAAAGCAGAGTCCTTGAGTTGGAGAACTTGACTCCAGGGAAAAGAGACTGAATAGGGACGCTAAGGAAAGATGAGGGGAAACAATAACTGGGGAACTGCTTTGGGTTTTTATATACTTAATGCTATTACTGAAGCAGCTAAAGGTATCATAGGCAGTTCAAAGAATTGAGTCAGTGAAGGATTTAAATGTGGAAAGTGTCTTGATGAATCTGAGAAGGAGCAAGTGTATCAGCAATGAGTAGGCTTCAGCTGAAGAGGTAGTAGATGAGATTTACGTAACTGGCAGAGCCAGAAAGTGTTATAAGAGCCAAATGTGCAGAAACAAAAGAAATACAGAGACCCTAGAAACTGACATTAGTGTATTATAAGGAGAGGAAGTGAAATGTCACAATCAAATGGTCATGTGAGGAAAAACATACATTTAATGTGCAAAGTAATATGTTCTTTAAGAATCTGAAGGATTGATATAAACTTCACAAATACAGGTTTTAGTGGATTTTTAGATAATTTTAGAAAGTGTCTGAAACCAGCTAATCTAAAAATGTCTTAGTTCCTAAAGGTATCAAAAATCATTGTGTCCTGGGCACAGAAACATTGTTAAACACTAATGTACTCCGAAACATCCCAGCTGGGATGTGAGAGCTGAGCATCTCGTCCTTCGAGATGAATAGAGAAGAGATGGTTCACTACTTGTTAAGTATCTTGAAAAGGCATTTGTGGTTTTATCATGACACCCCGTATCATATCGGTCACAATATACTGCCATCACCACGTATTGAGGATTCTTGGTAGGAAAGTCTGGCAGAGCATTTGTTGAAGACAGGCCCCTGAAGCTGGCAAATTACAGGCATTGAGGAGAGCAGTCTGGTGCTTGCGCCCCTGTCATTCAGCAGAAATGTCACTCTGCTTTTAGAGTTGGCTCAGTTATTACTTTACTACTTTTTGGTATAAAATGCTTGAGTGTTTCTGAGGTTGTGCAGTGCTGCCAGATACCCTTTCTTCTGACAGAATGCCACATCTGATGGGCAGCTATTTATGTGCCATTGGGTATTCTGAAGTATTCAGTGGTATGTAACTGATCAGTCATCTGTGCTGTCCCAATATTATCAGAAGTGTTGTCTGTATAATTACTAATGGAACAATTTTGCACTCTTTTTCGTGTGCTTCATATTCAGTAGATCACTAAGTTCTTTGAATCAGATAAATGCAATAACTGAATTGCTGAGTTGTTATCATAAATCGACTTGAAGCAAGCCTGCAATATTTTTAATATACAGCATCGACCTCTTATCCTCCAGTGAAGTTCATTTTACACTAGTGAAGTATAGCCTCATCACCTATTCTAGTGTCCCAATGATTCTGGGCTTTTTCTTTCCTTTTGGTACATCTCTGTGTTTAAAATGTCACTTTGCTGTTCTAAAGAAACTGTACCTAAGATGCCACTGGAAGCAGTCTGAACACTCTTCTCGTGTAGTAGCTAGGCAACTGGCAACAAGATCTTTTGCACAGATCTAAGCATTTGTCCTCTTTTTATGATTTTCTGGGAAGAAGAGTGAAAGGAGCCATTGTGCAGCAGGGGTTTAGCAGTAAAGAGATCAGACAGGTTTCCAGCCATATTAAATTTATATGCTGATATATGTACACAAAGGGGCAGGTAACTTCTGAAGAGAGACGCAAACAGCCGTGGTTCCCAGTTGATCACTTTTTACTCAGACTGACAACATCGGAGAGACCTATTGATAGATTATAGACTTTAGAAAACAACGTGTGTTAGAAATATGCATGCAAACTGTACATAAGTCATCAATGATTTGGAACTATGTGGTTGCTGATAGTTTTTACAGAGAGTTTTCGGATTTGTTCAGTGTGGCTTTCTGGAACCTGACAGAAAGCATTTCTGCTAGCAAGGTGTTAGGCTTCTTGCTGCAAGAGGAGGGAAAAACTTCTCAGTATAGGTACCATTCAGATTAAAAGCATTCAACACGATCAGTTGAAAACACTATACGATTATACTGTTAAGTGTTTAAATCAGTAACTTCATATGTTTGTTGTATCACAGGTACAGGAATGGCTGTGCTTAAACTGCCAGACCCAAAGGGCAATGTCAGGACAGCTCGGGGATATGGGCAAAATGCCACTTCCGAAAACAGGTCCTTCACAACCAGTATCCAAACCACCTGCCTCTCCTCAAAAACAGCCTGTGCCTGCTGTCTCACATTCCCCTCAGAAGACTTCCACACCGCCTACTCCAGCAGCAGTGAAACCAAAAGAAGAACTAGGCATTCAAAAGGAAGTTCCAAAACTTCAGCAGGGGAGACTGGAAAAAACATTGTCAGCTGATAAAATCCAACAAGGAATTCAAAAAGAAGATGCAAAACTTAAGCAGGGAAAACTTGTTAAGACCCCCTCAGCTGATAAAATCCAACGTGTTTCTCAGAAGGAAGACCCCAGACTCCAGCAAACAAAGCTGACAAAGGCATCCTCATCTGATAAACTGTTGCACAGAGCTCAAAAGGAAGATGCAAAATTACAAGAGGCAAAACTGGCAAAAGCATCCTCAGCTGATAAAATTTTGCATGGAGTTCAGAAGGAAGATATAAAACGTCAAGAGGCAAAATTGGCAAAGATACCCTCAGCTGATAAAATCTTACATGGGGTTCAGAAAGAAGACCCAAAACTCCAGCAGATGAAAATGGCCAAGGCGCTGTCAGCTGACAAAATCCAACCTGCAGTTCAAAAGGAAGATGCACACCTTAAGGAAGTCAAGTTGTCAAAGGCCGTTTCAGCTGATAAAATCCAACATGGTATTCAGAAAGAAGATCCAAAACTTCAACATGAGAAAATAATGAAAACCTCATCAGTGGAGAAAATCCAACAGGAAGCTCAAAAAGAAGAATCAAAACTTCAGCAAGGGAAACTGTCAAAGACAATTTCAGCAGACAAAATTCCTGCAACAGTAGGTTCAGACCAAAAGGAACCCCTAAACGTATTGGAAGAAGGTAAAAAATCTGTAGTGCCAGAAACCAGCACACCACATCCAGAGGACAAAAAACAACAGATTACAGCTGAGATTAAAGACCCTGTTGCTGAAAAGAAAGCAGAAGTTGAAGCATCTTATAAAGGACTGCAAGCCAAGAAGCAAGAGGATGTTAAGAAAGAGGGTTTGACAACTGGGATTTCACAAATGGTTCTAAAAGCTGAAAAAACTCAGGAAGAAGAAATTCCTGTTCAAACAGCACCTTTGCCAGGAACTGACCATGTGAAGGCAGTGACAGAAAAATCAGTAAGTGGCTTTCTCACATTTTCTCTTGCTACAGTTTATAGTCTGATGGTGACAGAGCATCTCCCTTACATCTTCTTGTTTGTTATTGTTATTCACTGCACAGGATGATTCTAATTGACAAATCAATTACTCCCACTGAGTGAAAGTTGCACCAGTTAGTCCAATGCTGTGCGTGCAATATTTCAATACCTCTTGCGTAATTTTCAGTCTCAAACAGTTAATTATTTGAAATAAGGCGAAGATCCTGTCCGATAATTTTTTGAGCATTTCTGCTTTATTTATCTCCTTCTGCGGAGTCTCCAGTCTTAGAGTTTAGTTGTTAAAGTTTAATCCCACAAGGGAGTAATCTGTCATGGTAGAGCGTGCAGTGTTTTGCAATACCCAAGTACAAGAAGCGATTCAGGACTGCTCAGTGATGCCAGAACATGGTATGTTAAAGTATGCAACCTTTGCATCCTTTTGCTGTTTTACTTGCTTATCTCACAAGGACAAGTACTTCTAGGTGGGATTCTTGGTGGGCTCTTAAATCAGATGAATGGATGCATCCGTGGTAGCATGCACTAGAGGTATGCATTTCTTAAATGGATGTGTTTGCTGGACGTGAAGTCACCACCAAGTCACCTTATCAGCTGAAGTGAGTAATATACACAATTTATTGAGACATGAAAAATGATAGTGTGTATATCAACACTGCAAGTTATTGCTAATTGTTGTGGTATGGAAGTAGAGGTAGGTTTAGGAAAAATGCTTACTCTTTCCCAAAAGCATGTTTTCAAGTAGTACCAGTCAAAAGGATGGGGTGGGAGTATTTTGTTATTTTTTTTTTGTGTTAACCAAATGTTACAGAAAAATATAAAATACTCTGATTCAGAAATAGTGCTGTGGAAAATACCAGTACTTTGGTAAACACAGTTTCCTGTCTTAAATGTATCTTCTACTGTACTTCCTTCTTTTGATCGTATTAAGTGTCCCCTGGTTCTACTGAAGGAATTTGATTTATGATAAAAGTAATATCGTCAAAAATGCCCCTTTGTGGGAGAAACAATACGGAGATCTAAGAAAATACAGTATCAATTTGAAAATCTCTTATCTAACATGAGACACAATTGCAGAACATTCCAAGAGCAGTAAGCTTAATTCTGTTAACATGTCACTTAGGCTGGACTTAATGATCTTAAAGGACTTTCCCAGCCTAATAATTCTGTGACTCTGTCATTCTGAGGATTTTTTTAAATTCATACCAGGCAACCTAAGAAGTAGACATAGAATTTTAATACTTTTGTTCAAAATGTGGGGGTTTTTTTTTCCAGGTGAAAAAACGTTTGTAAGGGTAAATTTTTATCATATGCTAGTTGCAGGTCTTTCTGCTCAACCTGATGTTATATAAAACATATTAAAGCATATTAAAGTTTAGTAAATCTAAGATATTATATATTGATTTCCATCTCTGAGAAAAGCAAATTTTAATTGTAAATTAATTAGTGATTTTTGATTTGGCACAGACTATTTTATGTCAGAATCTGTGCAACTGGTAGTTACTAACTCCTGCACTATTTTAATGACTCAAGTAAATAATACCATCTTCATGGTAATAAGTGCCCTTGTTACTTCGTTCTTGTATTTACTGAGGAATGGCTATGTGCTTAGGTTGAGTGACCATGCAGAAACAAATTCATATATTGTAAATTAACAGAATTATTCTAACACATGCCATTAATGAGAAGAGGTAGACCACGGAGCCATAATAAAGAGAAAAACACTTATCTGTAAAGCAGTTTTTCTTGATACAAATAATATATGGCACTTTGTTAATATAAAATTCAAATCCAGATTAAGCAGTTTCATAGAATCATAACGGATTGGAAGGGACCTCAAAAGATCATCTAGTCCAATCTGCCTGCAACAGTTTAGTCAGCCAAAGTCTTTTTTTGACTTGCCCAACTTTTTTTTTTAGATGCTGTAGGTATCTTTGTTTCTTCTATAAACGGAATGACCTTTGAAAAGTCCCAATTTCCTTTGCAAGATTAAATTTCTGTTCTGTGCAACAGGATGTAATCGCGCTAGCTATAAATATTTCGTTAAAACTGAGAAGACTTTTTAAATTGCAGTTTTCTTTTGGTACTGTTCTGACTCAATTTCACAACTTATGGGACATTTTAAAGCACTAAGTTTTATGTTTTCAAATAGGAATATTAAAAGTGAGCAAGTGTAGGCATCAATATTGCTTCTAAAACAAAAATTCTAATGCAGAACAGTTGTATAGACATTGACACTGCAGAAATGCCACGAGAACAGTACAAATGCTTTTTTACCATTCAAGAGGCTGTTTGCAAACAATCTTGTCTAGCCCGCAACTTTTGTAAGTCTACACATTCCTCACCTCTCTAGGTCATCCCGCCAGTGTTTGTAAGAAGGCTGAATTTGTCTGGTATCAAAAGCTCACACTAGGCTAACTTTGAGCTGTGTAACCAAGTCCTCTCAAATTTACAAGGAGAAAGTGTGGGGGTTAATTATTGGTTAAAATACACTTTCCATTCTCCAAGGATTGTCGAATATGTGTGTCCCCCTTAGCAGCATTGAGCCTGCAATATTTTGCAGGAACCTAAAGATCTGATGCCTGTGTTGTGTTGGCAAGTTTGACAGTGATGCTGACTTCGTGTACTTAAGGCCAACCCTGTGAAAGCAAATTTCCAGGCCATTAAGAACAGGTGGAGCTAATGAGAATGTCTTAGTGCTCAGGATGCAGTTAAGCAGTGGGGTTGGGGAGAGCACAAAGATCAAATGTTATTTATTGTCAATTGCATGCATATGAACTCAGAACACGTTTACATGATGCATCATGGTCCAGACATATATCCATACAAAAATGGAAGAAAATATATTAATGCTGTGGTGGCCTTAAAAATAAATTCAGATTTTCTCACTAGGTTTGTTTCTAGTGATACAAGAATTCTCTCCTTATTTTAGACACTTTTCTTCTCCTTACTGTACATCTAGCAATCTTTCTTATATCTTTTTGCTATTATTCATAGCTATTACTGTGGCAAAAGCTGGGGTGCAAGAACAGGGTGGTCAGCAGCAGTATTCATTGCCATATCCTCTGGTTTGTTATTGAGTAGGTTCTACACATTGAATTTACAGATAGTTGCATTATCACAAATTACATGGCTAAAGTTTTTCCATGACCAGCTATTGCCTGCCTTTTGCTGGGCTTATGTGTTTACTTGACACCTTCTGTTCTGCTTTGCAAGTCACCTTCTCACTTCATCAGAGAAGTAAGAAGAACCAAGACCTGAGAGATTCACTTCACTAGGTGGACATAGTCTGTCCATCAACTCCTGTGAGACTTTCTGAGCTTGAACAATGTTTGGATTTTTTAGTACTTCATCGAAACTGATCAGTGTTTGGCTGTGTATGTCTTTTTAAGTATGAACATGTGGGGAAAAAATTATAACAATCAAATTTGAAAATTGTATTGAGGGACCTGCTACTTCTACATAGAAAAATCGTTTAGTTTTAATGTGTTTGGTTTAATACGTTCAAGGTTTTTTTGGAAAAACAGCCCTAAATTCCCCTTAAAAATGGGAGCAAATATAACATATAAAGCCTAAAGTTTGAACTACACTTTGCTGGAGAATGTTCAAGAGTACGTTTTTCAGAACAGTAAGTGCTGAATTGTTTAAGAGGTGATGAATTTGAAATACATTTCGGTTTCTCCATATTTATATATTAATCACAGTCTTAGCATTAGAGTTATTCTTACAAATAATAAATTTAAAATTTGTTTTTTAATTGCAATGGATTTTGCTCTGATAGCATGTGTTTGAAATTAGCATATTGGTGCAATACTGGTAACAAGCTAATACCACATTTTGCAGAGCATATGGTAAATCACTCCGGTCATCTAGACAACACTTAATAAAATATCAATTAGTAGATTACTGTAATGTCAATATTAGTGCTTTAATGTAGAATTATGTGCACAGTGATGTGCCTATAGGCAAGAACAGGGACTTTTAGTGTAAATTAAATAATAAAAAAGCCTGACTTTTTTCAAATTCAAGTAACTAACAATAATAAACTTTTAATTTATGATACTTTGACATTAAATAAAACTGTACTGTGAATAAACATGAGAAAATTGTTATAATTGATAACAACATAACAATTTTAAAAATATATTTATTCCACTCTATTTTCTTAAGTCCGCATATTGCCAAGGAAGTTGGCACTAAATTGTTTCCCATACAGAAGTCATTGGCTTAGATTAGCAATATTGATAAGTACTGCCCACTTGTCTTACTAAGGGCTGTAAGAGATATGAAGATCACATCATATTACTAACATCAGGAGACTTTGCATGTTTGTTCTTACTTTGCTAGTGGAGGTGGAGACATTTTATAAGATTGTCTACTAAGATAACAGCTATGATGACTTGAGGTGGTTTTTTAACTGAACTGTGAGATACTTTTACTAAATACAGAGCACTTCACACTTGAGAGATGCAGGGGGGATGTCTGGAGTGGAAATAACTTGCTGTAGGATATTCTTGGTATTTTTGTTATCTAGAGAAGAAGATAGAGGTGCATGCCTTTCAGAATGGAGTAGGAGGATGTGGAAGCTAGGGGAATGACTAAGGTCAACTTTATTTAATTAGAGATGAGAAGGAAAACTTTGATTATGATGCTCAGTTAGGTATGGTTGCCTTTTTCGCTTCTTGGTAATGGCAGCTGACCATTGTGCTTTCCTCCATGCAGTTACACTTCCCTACCAGCAGCTTACCTCTGCAGTACAAATCTAGTGCTGAGAAAGTTCTGTTTTGTGACGTGCTCAGAAGACGCGTGTACAGTGCTGCACTGCAGATGTGGAGGCATTCCAAATTGCATTAAATCATGCTTCAATACTCCATCTTACCTGTCGCATGTTACAATGTGTAACGTTTAAATCGACAAAACGAAACCATAGGTCCAAAATTTGAGAAGGTTTACACATTGGTAGACAACTATGAAGGATTAAATGGGCAGAAAGGAGCAGATCCCATTAATACTGCAGACTGATGTTTGACAAGCTATGTTACTTTGCATCTAGAAATATGCAGGTAAATTTAAACATAAGTGTTTAACTCCTTCCTGCACATTAATCCCCAAACAGATTATCCATTAATATGTGAATAAATGATAGATTATCAATAAGAAGTGTTCTGAAAGCAGTTAAATACTGTATTTGTTTTTATTGAAGAATAAAAGATAATCTTACGACTAATAAAATCAGTTGTCAGTGTGGACAGCCATGCAAAGTTAGATCCAGTGCAAAAGCTCAAAATTTGAGGAACTGTCTGTATTATTTTAACTGCTTTGATTGACAACATTTGTATCCAGCCTTTTGTGTTTTAATATAATAATTCTTGGCATCCTATTTTTTTCTTCTGGGCATTAATTCACTTTTAGAAAATAAAATCCCATGTATTTAAATACCTGGAGGCATTAAGAATTTATGTCTAAATATATACACACGCATATGTATTTATTTTTTTAGGAAAAAGAGGATGACAAATCAGACACATCAAGCTCTCAGCAACAGAAAAGTCCACAAGGTCTGAGTGACACCGGGTATTCTTCTGATGGGATATCAAGTTCACTTGGTGAAATTCCAAGTCATATACCCAGTGATGAAAAGGATTTACTCAAAGAATCTAATAAAAAAGACATTATTCCACAAGAGAGTCCACCAAGCCCCTCAGATCTGGCTAAACTGGAAAGCACTGTACTGTCTATTTTGGAAGCTCAAGCAAGTGCACTTTCCAATGAAAAATCTGCCAAAAGCAAAGAGCTTTATGAAACATACAGTGAACAGATGAAAGATCAGCATAAAACAAAGCCTTTGCCAGCCACTCCACAACCTTACAGTTTAGATGAGGAACACTTAGAAGCTATTCAGGAAGTTGAAGGAACCATTGTGGAAGGTGGCAAAGGAAGTCCTTCATCCCAGACAGACTACAAGGAAGAAGATGAAGGAGCTGAATTATCAGCAAGAAGACAACGTTATGATTCTGTGGAAGACAGCAGTGAGAGTGAAAACTCACCTGTTCCACTGAGAAAAAGAAGAGCTAGCGTTGGTTCTTCAAGCAGTGATGAATACAAACGAGACGACAGTCAGGGATCAGGTGACGAGGAAGACTTCATTAGAAAACAGATTATAGAGATGAGTGCTGATGAAGATGCTTCAGGTTCTGAAGATGATGAGTTCATTAGAAATCAACTCAAAGAGATCAGCATAACTGAAAGCCAAAAGAAAGAAGAAGTGAAAAGCAAAGCCAAAGGAACAGCTGGAAAACATAGAAGAATGACACGGAAAAGTAGTGCAGGCTATGATGAAGATGCAGGAAGAAGACATTCATGGCATGATGATGATGATGAGACTTTTGATGAAAGTCCTGAGCCAAAACACAGGGAAACTAAAAGTCAAGACAGTGAAGAACTTGCAGTAGGTGGAGGGGGAGGGCTTCGACGTTTCAAAACGATAGAATTAAATAGTACAATAACAAGCAAATATTCTGAAGCATCTGAGCCACGGAAAGGTATTTTATATTTCGATGAAGAGCCTGAACTAGAGATGGAGAGTCTTACAGATTCACCAGAAGATAGATCTAGAGGGGAAGGATCTTCCAGTTTACATGCTTCTAGTTTCACACCAGGTACATCTCCTACTTCAGTGTCATCACTTGATGAAGATAGTGACAGCAGTCCTAGTCACAAAAAACTGGGAGGGGAAAGCAAACAACAGCGCAAAGCCAGGCATCGGACACATGGTCCTCTTCTTCCCACTATTGAAGATTCTTCAGAAGAAGAAGAATTACGGGAAGAGGAAGAACTGCTAAAGGAACAGGAGAAACAACGTGAATTAGAACAGCAACAAAGAAAAAGTTCTAGCAAAAAATCTAAAAAAGACAAAGATGAGCTAAGAGCCCAGAGAAGAAGGGAACGTCCAAAAACACCACCAAGTAATCTTTCTCCAATTGAAGATGCATCTCCAACAGAAGAATTGCGACAGGCGGCAGAAATGGAAGAGCTGCACAGATCTTCCTGTTCTGAATATTCACCTAGTATTGAGTCAGATCCTGAAGGGTTTGAAATCAGCCCAGAAAAAATAATAGAAGTACAAAAAGTTTACAAATTGCCAACCGCTGTCTCTCTATACTCACCAACAGATGAACAGCCAGCTGGAATTCCAAAAGAAGAAAGTGGTCAAAAGACACTGAAAAGTGCTGAAGAGGTATATGAGGAGATGATGCATAAGACCCCTAAGTCCAAGTCTTATCAACCTGCAAATGAAAAAGAAGAAGTATTTGAGAAAGAGTCTTTGTATGGTGGAATGCTAATAGAGGATTATATTTATGAATCTTTAGTAGAGGATACTTACAATGGAACTATTGATACTAATCTTGTGATGAGACAAGATGAGAGTAACGAATATATACAACAGAGAGGAAAAGAGAAAAAAATAAAGGCTTCAGAACAGATCTATGAAGAGACACAGATAATTGCTGACTTAGAGAAAGACTACTACAGTGTTGAAACTTTACATTCTATTGTGCCTCAAGAAGATATTGTTTCTAGTTCTTACATTATCCCAGAAAGTCATGAAATCGTTGTATTAGACAGCACAGTAGCTTCCACTGCTGAGGAAAAGCAGTTGTTAGATGCAGAAGCTGCTTATGAGGAGCTTATGAAAAGACAGAAAATGCAGCTAACCCCTGGGTCCAGTCCAACACAACCAACTTCAGATTTTGTTCCCACATCTGACACCAAGGTTTCTGGTGTTGGAGAGATAGTGGATAGCACATCTTTAACATCAAGCACTACTTCAGCAGTCTCAGATGTATCACCTGCCAGCAGCACAGCACTTTCTATTCCAGATGTTAAAATAACACAGCATTTTACAGCAGAGGAAATTGAAGATGAATACTTAACAGATTATGCCAGAGAAATTCAAGAGATAATTTCTCACGAGACGTCAATATTGACGTATTCAGAGACATCAGAAGGCGCTGCGTCAGTTTTACCTTCTGATACAGCTTCCTTAACATCATCTACATCTTCAGTTTGTACCACAGACAGTTCGTCACCTGTAGAGAGTGCAACTGCAGGCTATGTAGATACAGCCAATGCTGTAAGTAAAGTAGCAGATTCTGAAGGTGTCAGGATAATGACCCAAGCTCCCTTAACATCTACAAAAGAGTACTCTGAAGTGACTATGCCTTACGCATCCATTGTCGAAGCCACTAAAAAGCCACCTGTGGCATCAGATATGAAAAGTGTGGATCAAGTTGCAGTTTGCTTGCCTGAAACTGCACCTTCAGGAGAGGCAATTGCAGTTATAAAACCCAAGCAATATGCAGCTGACACCATTTCCATTGATACCTCCAAAGCAGAAAAGGAAGCAGTTAGAAAAAGTACAGTAGAGGCTGGTGGTGTCAAAATTCATCATGAAGATTCACACAAAGAATTGGGTGTGGATATCAGAAAGATTAATCTGACAAGTGCTACATCTGAGCAACCACCTCTATGTCTAGTGTCAGTACCTGTTAAAGAGCCTGCATCAGAAACATCTTCTGTACCTAGTCCTAGTGTTGTAAGTAAGACCGGTATGGTCTCCGTGCCTTCCTCAGCTCCTGCTGCAGCATCCAAAGTATTTTCGCTTTTTAGAAGCTCTTCTTTGGATTCTCCTGCACAACCTTCTCCATCCCCACCTCCTCCACCTCCACCACCGCCCCCACCACCATTACCTCCACCTATTTTACCCAAGCCAGCCATTTATCCCAAAAAGAAGTCACAGATTAAGACTCCAGCAGCACCAGCTCCCACAGTGATACCTTCAGTCACAAGTGTCCCAACACTAGAATCCACAGCTGTAATAAAGAGTCATGTGGTACCCACCACAAAAACATACACTCCAACACCACCCCCTGTACCACCCAAACCATCCTCCATTCCAGCAGGGCTTGTTTTCAGTCACAGGCCCACTGAAGTAGCTAAACCTCCAATTGCTCCTAAACCTGCAGTTCCTCCACTTCCGATATCTGTTCATAAGCCAGCAGAAACACAGCCCAAACCAGTAGGTCTATCACTGACTTCAAGTATGACTCTGAATTTGGTCCCTGCAACTGAATACAAAATAGCATCTCCCACTTCCCCTTTGTCTCCACACTCTAACAAATCTTCACCAAGGTTGACAAAACCTTCACAGGAAACCTACGTTGTCATTACATTGCCTTCTGAGCCTGGAACTCCCACAGAAGCTGTAACTAGTCAGGCTGTTACCAGCTGGCCCTTAGAAGCACCTTCTAAAGAGCAGATTCTCCAGCCCATGCAACCAGTTTTCACTCCGTCCTTGAAAACGATGGAAATTCAAAGTATGGCAGATCAGAGTGTGTATATTTCAGGTGCTTTGCAAGCTGTCCCTGTCACAACACAATCAACTTTTGAAAAAACATCTAGTTCAAAATCAGAAGTAGTGACAGCAGAGGTAACCAAGACCGCAGTGTCTGTGGTTAAGGGCGCAGTGCCTGGGTTTGGTTTCGATAGTGTCGCTATTACTATACCTCCAGAGCCGCTACGCATAGTAGATCAACCCAGGTATAGAGAGAATGGAAGATTCCATCCTTTGGGTGATGTCATAGATCTTCGCACTTTAACTAAGGTGGATGTTGAAATGAGAGACAGCTGTATGGACCTGTCTGCTGTTTCCATGGATGTGAGAAGGCAAATGCCAGCAAGCGATACATGTGCACGGCCAGTAAGTACTGTTCAGCCAGCTATAATAAATCTTAGCACTACATGTGTTGCCGATCCTTCTCTGTCTGTAGTCACTGAGACAGTGACTGTAATGACCTGCACCGCCACTGTGAGCTACGCTACCAGTACAGACAGCCTGGTGGATCTGGGACATGCGATGACAACGCCGCTTCAGCTAACAACATCAAAACACTTTGAGCCTGCTTACAGAGTAACAGGCAGCCAGGCATTCTCTGTGGCTAAAGATGAAGTGCCAATAAATTTATCCCTAGGTACTTCAACACATGCAGTGACATGGGCTACTACAAAACCTGTTACTGTACCACCTGTTGGTGTCACAAATGGTTGGACTGATCTCTCTGCTTCTCAGGAACTGACGGAGAGTGGAGCAGTTGACCTCAGCACTACAAAATCCCACAGAACAGTAGTAACAATGGATGAAACTGCTTCAGGTGCAATAACAACAGTAATAGAAGATGATGAAAAGCCTGTGGATCTGACTGCAGGGAGAAGAGCTGTTTGCTGTGATATGGTTTATAAATTGCCATTTGGCAGGAGCTGTACAGCACAGCAGCCACCGACTACTCTTCCTGAAGATCGCTTTGGTTACAGAGATGACCATTATCAATATGATCGTTCAGGGTCCTATGGTTACAGAGGAATAGGAGGTATGAAACCATCTATGTCTGACACAAATTTATCGGAGGCTGGACTGTTTGCATACAAAAGCAAGAATAGCTTTGATTATCGAGTTGGGGCAACTGATGCAGCAGTAGATCTTACTTCTGGGAGAGTTACTACAGGTCAGTATGACACAGCAGCAGATCTTTCTTTGAAATATAATTTTGATGTTCCTCACCTCATTTCAGGATGATTATTTTATTATTTTTTTTCCCTCTTTCTGTTGTTTTCTTTTCTTTTGGACAGTGTGACAAATTATTCTGGATTACACGTGTTACTCATTTCTTCACTTTACATATGTGTTTTGCACAGAGGTGCCTGCATGTGCCTGCATGTTCAGGAGTGCTGTTTCCTTCACATCTAAAGTAGATCATTAACCTGAAGATTTGCATGCAGTTTCCCCTTCCCATTTAATTCATCAAGATGGAATGACTTTCAGAATCCACAAAACAACATTCTTTTGTGGGACTGGACTGTAACTGTGCCCTGTAATTTCAGGTGAGGTTATGGATTACTCAAGCAAGACTACTGGTCCTTACCCAGAGACTCGGCAGGTGATTTCTGGCATCGGGCTCAGTACACCACAGTATTCCCAAGCAAGAATGGTATCGTCTCTGGGTTCCCAGTTTGGTGTTGGAAGTGTTTTAAGGTCATCCAATGGTGTTGTTTATTCATCAGTAGCAACTCCAATCCCATCCACCTTTGCCATCACTACACAACCCGGTTCTATTTTCAGTACAACTGTCAGAGATCTACCTACTCTCCAAACAATTGACTCAGTGTCCTCTTTATCAACTTTGCAACAGAATCAACCACTGCCAAGATCATACAGTTTCTTGACAACAGTGGCAGCTGAGAAAGATAGTGCAATTACAGCCATTGATATGGAGACAGGGTTGCCACCTCTTACTATAGACACTATTACCACTGAGCCAACTAACCTGATACCTGCTTTAACTACAGCATCTGAAGCGTATACAGATGTAATTGAAGATGAGGTTGCCCTTCTCATTGCCCCTGAAGAAGGCAAACAGCAGCAGCTTGATTTGGAGCGTGAACTTCTTGAGATTGAGAAAATTAAGCAGCAGCGCTTTGCAGAAGAGCTGGAATGGGAACGCCAGGAAATTCAAAGATTTAGGGAACAAGAAAAGTTTATGGTGCAAAAAAAGCTGGAGGAGTTGCAATCCATGAAACATCATCTTTTATTTCAACAAGAAGAGGAACGACAAGCTCAGTTTATGATGAGGCAAGAGACATTAGCCCAGCAGCAGTTGCAGCTTGAACAATTCCAACAACTTCAACAACAGCTCCACCAACAGTTAGAGGAACAAAAAATTCGTCAAATATATCAGTATGGTTATGACCCTTCAGGAACTGGCTCACCACAAACTACCACAGACCAAACACTTTTAGAAGGACAATATGCAACCACAGAAAATGGCCAGTTTTGGCCCACTGATGATGCAACCACTACAGCTTCAGGAGTGCTGGGTATTGAACTTCCACAAAGCCAAGCATGGTATACAGTTCAGTCTGATGGCATTACCCAGTACATACCTAGGTCTGGTATCCTAAGCTCTGTTTCAGAAATGTCTCTTAAAGATATTGATATTAGAGAGGAGAAGCAACTGAAAAAGAGAAGTTCTATGCCAAAGTTACGTGGTCCATATGAGGAACTTGAGGAGACCCTGGAAGAAGAGCCCCGGTGCTTCAAAAAGATAGTGGACAGTGGAGTGCAAACTGACGATGAAGATGGAGCAGACAGAGGTTACACAAACAGGAGACGGAGATCTAAGAAAAGTGTTGATACAAGTGTCCAGACAGATGATGAAGATCAAGATGAGTGGGATCTTTCTAGCAGATCCAGGAGGAAGCCTCGTGTAGGAAAATACAGTGAGAGTACTACTGAGGGAGAAAAAGCTAAACAGTTCTCTAAAGTATCAAGTATTGCAGTTCAGACAGTGGCAGAGATTTCAGTACAAACAGAACCTGTAGGAACAATAAGAACACCTTCAATCAGGGCACGTTTGGATGCTAAGGTTGAGATCATAAAGCACATTTCAGCTCCAGAAAAGACATATAAAGGAGAAAGTTTGGGGTGTCAAACAGAGACAGAGTCAGATACTCAGAGTCCCCAGTATCTGTCAGCTTCATCTCCTCAGAAAGACAAAAAGCGCCCAACACCATTAGAGATAGGATACTCATCCCACCTTCGTCCAGACTCCGCACTACAGGTAGTCCCTTCCCCTCCCAAATCTCCCAAAGTTCTCTATTCACCCATTTCACCTGTTTCACCAAGCAAAGTTATAGAGTCAGCATTTGTACCCTATGAAAAACCCATCACTGATGACATCAGCCCTCAGAAGATGCTGCATGCTGACATTGCCAAGGTTCCTCCATCAAGCCCAAAGGCGGCAAAGATGATGCAACGCTCTATGTCTGATCCTAAGCCCCTGAGTCCCACAGCAGAAGACAGTTCCAGAGCTCAGTTTCAGTACACTGAGGGTTTCATGGTAAGAAGTATTTGCTTGCTTTTTTTTTTTCCCTTTTTAATTGATATGCACTTCTCCAGCACAAGGGCCAACACACACTTTTGCATACCTCGCTGAAAAGTCCCAAGGAGTGTTTGCTCTCTAAAACAATTGTTATTTGCTTCATTACTTTACCTGGACATGTAGGATGCTGAATTTTTAGTAAGAGTCAGAAAAATACACAAGAAATTATTGTTCAGAATTTGTGTTACATGACAATTATTTCATTATATAATAGTTACTACCAGTTCTTCAGGAAATGGAAAGCATTTTCTTTCTAATCATATAACACCCAGCTCTTGTGGCACAGTCTGTCATGCATTTACCTTGAAATTACTGCCGGTGCCTTCCGAGAGACAGCTAATGACAGACTTATAATTACCCTAGTTAGCTGTCCTTTCTGAGCCTCTTGAAGTTTCTTGGAATTTGTGATTCTGTAGGCAATTTTATGTCCCAATGTGTACATCCTTCATCTCTCACGGACCAAAAGGTTTCATATCACAAATCCTTTTTTGGTTTGCTTTGGGTAAGGAAAATTATCAGGAAATTTTGCAAGTGTGAGGAGGTGTTTCTTATGAGGAGACAATTTTGAATAAGGCTGACATCATCAGGATTGAGGTTTTTTACTTCTGCACTGTACTTTTTCTTGAGTACTAAGATTCCTGACTTGAGATTCCGTCCATTACTTATCAATAAGAGGAGGAAGTCTTGGCTAAAAGGTTACCTTTATAATTTAACATGTTCTTGGCTGTGCTTTTGTCTGAGTTCATGTTCTTCTGTTAGTTGCAGAGTCAGTATCTTGTTTGTCAGAAGAGTTGCTGTTTGAGTTCTTTGGCAGTTTTGATCTTTTATATCCATTGCGTGGATCTAAAATCCTTCCTACGCTGTTACTACTGGGAAAACAGTACTTGGAAGTCTGAAGGGAAAATTTTAATCACAGCATTGCCATTCTTTATCAACATCATTCCCTGATGCAGGATTAGCACAGTAGGGGAAACATTAGATTGAAGGCTGAAGTTTCCTGTAGAATGTTTGGAACATATCTCCAAGAACGTTGCTCCTATGTTAGAAAGTGTTGGGTTCTATTAGATATTGGAGATCAGTTATAATGTTGTAGAGTAACTGTCCATGTAGTGAAACTATTACTGAAGATCAATTACTCCATTTATTTCATAGATACCTACGCATTTGATGAGAATTGTAAACCTTGTATAAGGGATGATAAATTCTATAGATGATTGCTTGCAGGCCTTTAGAGTAAGAGTTTGAACACATACAATAATCATCAATGTGACATGGAAACAAAGAGCTTCTACATCATTGTTTATGCTTTACCCTCATGCTTATCACCATTTTGCCTTGAGCCCAAACACTAATGAGCTGTGTTAGCTGTGATGTTCTTATTAGTGTCCAGTCATCAAGCAGCAACTAGCCAAAGTCCTAAAATACTTGAAGTCTAAGTAAGTGAGGTAGACATTTTTAGGGAATGTGGGGTGCAACTACAAAAGTGCAGAGAAAGTAAAATGTTCACAGATACAAAGTAGGATGTCCTAGCTGTGTCTTGCAGCACATGGTGAGGAAGCTGCTCGGTAAACTTCTCATGATCATCAGGGCTGCTCTCAGCTCTGATGTCACATTAAGCATTAAGTCTGTTATAACCTCTCTTTCTAATAGAGTTTTCTTAGCTAAGTGTCTGATGGTCAGTTCTTTTAGCTGGGATCAGGTGCATGAAACTTAAAGGAGGAAAAGATAGATAACAAAACATAAAATATTTAGAATGACATCTACAGAAAGTAATCAAATGACCTCGTCAACATCTGGAAATATGGACGTAAATTGCTTCTGCTCTTGCTGTGTCGGGTTCTGTTCTTGATTACTCAGTCCAATTATGTTGTTATGGAGGGATCTGCTGTATAAGATCTAAATGGTCTCATAGTTTCTACAAGACTTGTTCTCTCCAGCATATCCGTGTTTATACCACCCGAGAAGCTAGGCTTAAGGCTTGGTCATAGGCTAGGTCATAGGCTGCAATGTTGTGGAAACGCAGGAAAAAGGGGACAGTCATGTCGTCTTTTGTTCCTTATGCTATACTCTAGAGTCTTCTGAAAGTTAGCATTTATAGGGTCACTGTTCACAAAGCAAGAATCTCGTAGACAGTTTGTCAACTCCAGAACTATGTTTTCATAGCAACATTATTTTGCTTGCATTTAAATACAGAATCACTTTTGGATTATCCTGCTAAGTGTGAAAGTACAATGTTTCTTCAACTTTACATTCTTATTCTTTATTCTTTGTTTGTACAGTGCCCACAACAGCTAGCGTCCTTGTCTGTTAAGTCTTTGCCTAGCCCTTTTGAGCGTCCTGGCTGGAGTGCTCCTAATTAGAAAAGGGGAAAGATAGAAGAGATCAGTTGTGTCAATTAAAAACAATGAAGTTCAGAGCAGAAAGTCTTGTGAAACAGCTCACTCTGGGAAAGAGAATTTACTAGAGCTGAACATAGAAGAATAAAATTAAATGAAAGAGTGATCTTTCACTACCGTAAGGAAATGGAGTGTATAGGAGAATATTTTTTTATATGGATGAATATCTCCTCACTTTTTGAATAGCTCTTCTTTCAGAGTTATGTGTTTGTCTGCCTTCACTAAAATCCCAGGTGAAAAGGGTCTTCGTGAATTCATGTATATGTTTCACAGGCTTCTTTGTATGACAGCTTTACAGAAAAGTTGATCCTTGTGCAATCAGTGGGACTACATGAGCAAGAATAAAATTGGTCTCTTTCTAGTAAAATGCTATCTTGTCCTTCAGACAATGCCCTTTCATCACTATGTACTCCTTCCATTAAAAAATAGATTTATTCAAACATTTCAAGAACAAATATTATGTAGACTATGACTAAGATGATTAAATTACATCACTGTGTTTTAGAAATGCTGCTTTAAATATAATTTGACCTTTAATGAGAATTATTATAATGTCTAATCTAGTGTAAGTGAAAGGCAGAAAAATAACCTAGCAGCTACTCACATTTTACTAAATACCCACTTAATATGGCTTTCAGTTTTATGTCAATTTTCATTGATTATCTGTCTTAGTCATCGCTTCTATGTGAACACTTAAATGAACACAGATCAAAGAATCTTAGAATCATACAGTGTTTTGGGTTGGAAAGGACCTTAAAGATCATCTAATCTGCCATGGGCAGGGACACTTCCCACTAGATCATGTTGCTCAAAGCTTGTCTAGCCTGGCTTGGTGGCCTTTGGTAGTTCGTATGTGCTTTACATTTCTGTGACATACTTTAGTAATCGAGTGTAGCAGTGTGAAAGGAAATTGTGAGCTGTAGGTTGTCAGCATGAAAAAAAGAATAAGGAAGGCACCCGTCTGGACTCAACACTTTGCAAGGATCCCTAGTTTTACTGTTTGGTGAGCTTTGTGCTCCTTGACCTCCCAGTGGCAATGAGCTCTCAATGCTAACTTTGATAGACTGCCCCACAGTCCAGTGTGGTAGGATTCCACAGAGTGCAAAGCCATAGTGGTGATTTCCATCAGAGCACTGGGATTTGTTAGCAGAGTTTGGAAGTGCAAATTGAAATTAGTCCTTTCAGAAGTAATTAAAAAAAAATGTATGAGTAACTGTCTAGTTTAATAAAGACATAGTTTTACCAGTGCATCATCACAGAATCAAGTCACACGCCAGTCACAGTCAGCTTTGGCACTTGTACACATTAGATATGTGTAAAGATGGAACTTGTCTTCCTTTAGCCTTTGGATGAAAAGTGCCTGTTCAACTAAACTGAAGTAAACTGCAAAAGATCTTGCACATGAACTGTCACACGTGTAACATCTAAGGCTAAGCAGTGCATAAAGTCTGGGCAGAAGTGTTAGTATAGTGAAACTAATGCAAAGACACATCTGTCAACAGCCTGTCAGCTTCAGGGTATAAATGGTACTTTTAAGCTTCAACACTTAGAACAAATTCTATCAATCTGTTATTAAAAGAGTCAACAGAGACCTTTACCAAATTTTTCATGTCATATGAGTTGCTGGAATCATAAGGCAAATATGATTCAAACCTGTATACTACAGTAATTAATAATTTCAAGCAAAATCCTCCAAAGATTGTTTCTTTATTTAGGTAAGAATTCCAGACTTCATGCATTTGTCGTAGCGAGAACAGAAGTGATTTGTAAAGTGTGAATTTCCTCGAAGGACATAAACAATGAAAGCAAAGCACAGCAATCTGTATTTTATCTTCCGTGGTATTCTACAGTTTTCAGTTCTAAAAATGCTACGTCAGACGTGATGTATGTCTGAGTACCGAGGAGGGAAGGCAGGGCAATTGCTCCCAGTAGAATTAAAACTTTTCACGTATCGTATCTGTGATGTTTTGGTTGCTTGTTCAGGACTAAACTGTTCATCAGCCAGTTTCCTCTGCGTACCTGTCTCAGAGTAGTGAGTATGTTCTTTGTTAGTGTCATGCCAGAATTTCAGGTCACACATTCCTGCTATTGTTGGAGCAAAGGACATTGGTGTTTCCCTTGGTTTCTTGTTATCTAATCCTACCAGAATGGGTTGATACTTCGTTATAGCTCTTATAGCCGTTGTAAAACATGCAGTGATGTTTTGTAGTCGGAGAAATAGATGGTCATGTTTGTAACTGCAAATTGCTCAGTTTGGTGACTTTCATTATCCATCTTAGCCCCATGAACTTGTCCTGAAAAAAGGTCTTTTTGCAGAAGCAGCTGCTGTTTGGGTTTAAAAGGTGTTGAGGTGAAGTCAAAGGGGTTTTTCCATTTTCCTATAAGTGGTGTCTGTGGCTGTGATTTTGTAAAACTCTCAATCATGCAGTGGTGACACCTAACACCTTATTTTACCACATATACATGTGGTTTGCAGGATCCTTAAGGTTTGCATGCAGTTTACAAACTGCACGCCTAGATCTGCCTGAAGGTTTGTTACTCCACTTAGAAACAGGCCCAGTCACCAGGTCAGATTAGGCGTACAAGTTCCTTCAGTGGAAGAGTCCCCTGGGGCTCCATATGGAACTGATCTATTGCCTATGGACAAGAGATCTTATTCTGAGATTGAATAGTAAATAAGATTTGCTTATCTTTTCCCTTAACTATGTGGCTTTAGCTAGATGTAAAGTTGTTTTTTCCACTAATGATCTGAATTATTTACAGTTTAGAGTTCTGATAACATTTCAATTACTGCTTTTTGTCCTGTATTTGAAGTCCTTTGGAATAATATTTGTGTGACTCAAACGAAGCATCCTTTTTCCACCTGCCAGATCTCAAACAAAGACTGTCCCACATTTGGTCCATGTAACATATAACAATTATTTTCTAAAGCACCTGTAACTGTTTGTCTTGCCTGATACCTTGAAATTAGTTGATTTCACACCTTCTCTGTTCAGCCAAGAGACGTTCATGCATGACAGAAAATTATGATGGTCTGTACTCTTCTGCTTTTCAAAAGGGATCCTTAACAACCTTTTCTATAGTATGACAAAGAGCCTCAGTTTTCTGTCCCTTGGGCCATTTCTCCCCTGCTGTCAGCTTACCCATTTTCCACTTAAGCCAGCTCTCATACACACATTACAGAAATGCCCCAGCCACGAATCCCATCTCTCGTTCTTTTATCTTCCATAAAAGACAAACAATGAAGGTATCATCCTACTCATTTCCAGCTGTCGTGTACATCTTGGTTATACATTTTAATACTCTGAGTTTCAGGTCCAGAGAGAAGCCAATAGCATATTTCCTGCTTCAAAGCAATAAATACAGCATATAAATTGAAACAGCAGAACCAGGCAGGCACAGAAGAACTGACAAAGGGGCACGTACCAACCAGCAAGTTTTGGCCTTCTTCAGTTCTGTTTTACCTCACATTTGCATCTTTTATCAATACTTCTGAATAAGTAGTAGGAGGGTAGAATGTCTACCAAATTGTCTGACTGAACTCAAAATGACTTCAAATGCAGCAGAAGACCATCTGTAAAATCTTCCCTAGAAAGGACTTGTGCCATGTTAGCAAGTAGTTTGGTGCAACAAAAGCAGAACAATAGATCAATATAGCTTATGCTAAAATATCTGCATAATACATTATGTTGTTGTGGAGAGGGAGCCGGTCATACATTTGGACTGACCTTCCCTACTGGGATTTGAAGACATTTGAGATTCACTTAGGATGAAGCATCTTATTTAGTTCTCTCCAGAAGAAAATTTAATTTTACATTCATGAAAACTGTAGCAATATGTTCGAACTAGAGAAAACCAACTTGTTCTTGTCAAAGGACTCCAAGTGATTTCTAATAATAAAATTCAAGCTATAATTCCAACATTTGTTCCAATCATTTTATGAAAAGTTTGTAAAATATTGTCTTGATCAGCCAAATGTGATTAAATGTTGTTTGGAAGTGATTCAAGAATGGCAAAAATCCATGATCGCTTCTATATGTCCTATATGACTATTACCAAAATAAAACCTAGAACCACAGTACATCCAAAACTTAGGATCACATATATTTAAAGGTAACAAAATGTTCAGCAGAGTAAAAAGATGTTCCGTATGCCCCTTTGTTCTCCACTGTATGAATTGTTATCTTTCCTTTGCATACAAGGCTTCTGGAAGCACCTTGACAGAAATCACTGAATTAAGAATTCTCCTTGTTCTTGGTTTTGGATTTGTTTTCCTTTTTTAATAGACATTTCAGAGTACTCCACTATTGAGATTACTCTTTTCAATCAATTCCTCAAAATTTAAAGGGATGCTTCTCAGTTGAATCGTGATACCTAGGTATACTTTCTTCAGCCATAAGTATGACCCTGGAGATTAGTTTATTTTTAACAGATGAACCACCCAAAATATAATTGACCTTAAAGAAAAATATTAGAAGCATCAGTAGATCTAGATATACTCCATACATCACCTCAAGAAGTAAAAATAAAATAAGGGTGAAATGACAGTGTCCAGTAATCTTTGGGCTAGACATCTGTGTTTAATACTCATCATTGAATTCATGACTACATAAATGGTCTGCCAGAGCTCTGAAGTTTTATGTTGCTTCTCATCTCTTGAAATAGTGGCTGTGCCATCAATGTTCCAAATTTCAGTATGGGCTACTAACACCTGACAGGTTGGGGTTTTTAAAGTTAATAGAGCTCGCCTGTGCTAGAACTACCTTGGTTCTGACTGCAAAATCCCGTTCAGACATTGGGTTTCTGACTCATCATTTCACACTAAGAATAGTTTCTTAAGAAAAAATAGCAGTATTATTAGTTATATATTAAACTACATGTAGGCACGTGAGTTTACATATCAATGCTGCAAAATGAAATCTAGATGGTATTGAATATCGAGAAAAATTGTTCCCTCTACTGTACTTCTTTACTTTTGTACCCCAGCACAGTATTATTTATTGATAAATTAAAATTTTTGCAATTGCTGCATTTTAATGAACGTTTGCTTTCCATCTGCCAGCTGGAAGTAGCTATCTTAGGTCGAATTGATCGCTTTCAAACTGGAAGGCATTTCTAAGTCAAACAAGATCTTGTCATAGGCTTGACTCTTGAATAATTCAATTGCAATTTAGAGTAAGGAGAAAGCACTCATACAGCGATTGCAGATCAATAGAGGAAACACAATTACTTTGGAAAGCAGAATTGCAATTCAGTTCCAAAATCAAATGCAGTCATGACACAGATGCCAAAGGAAAAAACAGTAATCCCTAAATGTAGTTGTTTACGCCGTAGCAGGACTGAAAATGCCCCCTGGAGTAGCAAAAGCTCAGACTTAATATAACTTAAAAGTGTGAAGTGCTTGCAAGAAAGGCAGAAGTGTTCTTGGGAAACACTACTTGTGTATGTGAAAGATGTGTGTTGTACTTCTTCTGCTCAGCGGTCAGTGAGACTTCAGCTCTAACAGTGTATGAAGCTTAGGTCAGCACCTAGACGAATGACTTTGTGAGACTGAAAAAAATCAGATTAGAAACTGAAGGATCTGGCAGTGTCGATATAGGAAGAAGACCAAAGCTGGATAAGACAACAGTCTGTCACTGCATTAAATGTTGTAAACAGGACAGCTACTCATTGCTCTTCCCATCCAGTTGGGGGGAGAAAATGAATTATCCCATCTTGTGGCCTAGGATATTTAGTAGACACAAACAAAAACTTTATAACTATGGTAGCACAAATGACTTGGAGTCAATTCTGGTGAAACTATGTTATATCTGAATATTGGGAATAACATCAAGTGGTAGATAGCTACACCTGATTTCCATTTCAAGCCCAGAATGTCTCAAGTGTACGAGTAATGGCATTATCTTAAAAAATCAAACTACAAAATTAAATATAACTTACTTTTGTATTTATAGCTCTTTCACATTACACATCATCACCATCTGTTGTGTTTATACACCACTTGTTACAGATTGTTTGAGTAAACTAACCACTCATACAATATAGGTATCATTCTGTAATCTGAATTATCTCAGTGACACAGTCTTTGTTAAACGGTAGAAGTCTGAGACAAAGGAAATAGGTCCACAGTCAAATACCCAAAATTGTTGCTTATCTCCTTCCTTGCACCCCTTAGCTGAAGTGGCATTTGTTCACATTTACTTTTGTCTCTGTACATTTATTTTCAGAAGCCTAGAGAGGTCTAGTGTCTTCTTTGACTGACAGAATGATGCAGCTACCTAGTTAAGGTATGAAAGAGTGGAAAGATCATGTTTAGTGTTAGGTATTGGTGTTGTAAAATCAAACTTGACTTTGTCTTTGGATGTTCTTCTTGTACTCTACAGGCAGAAACATTTGAAGGGAACACAGTTTCTATGCTTATTTTATATTTGTAAATAACTTCTCTATACAAAATATGATTAATTTCACACATTTCTTTTTAAGTTTTACACAACACCCGTTACGATTCAGTTACAGTTAGGATTGTAAGTTGGGGTTTAGGTCACAAAACTCATGATGGTGACTTTAAAAAGTCTTTCCAATTCCAGTTGTTTCCAGTTTCTCCCCAGCATGCTTTTAAGGAGAAGGGTTGCTGACAGATACGCATCATTGTGCAGATGAACCTCTCATGTACAGAGCAGGGTTTGCTTTGTTGACACCACTTCAGACTTTCACAAGCTGTCCTGTCAAACATTGCTCAGTTCTGAGGTGGGGAGACAGAGACAGTTGTGCTTACTTGGTTCAACTTCTCCAAATAACTCACAGTTTTCTTACTGAGAAGCAGCTGAATGCTGGTAAACTTTCTTTCAGAAACTCAAAGAAGTCATTTACCCGCTGCAACGTTCAGCATGTGGCAGGTGCTTACAGTCATTCCATTCAGAATTAAGGTACGAGTCAGGAATTAACTGTCGCCAGTTTCCTTGGTGCTGGGCTGCCCAGGCCATCCGTTTAAAACCTCCAACTACAGGGGTGAGTCTGAAACGTTGTCACAAGATAGGGCTTAGACATGTCTCTGAAGTTGATGCAGAGCCTAAAATGTCTCTATTTGTATTCCTCCTCTCCTTCTGCATGAGACTGCACAGGAAGCTTGCCTTTTGGCTCTCCTCCTCCAAAACTTCTTGCATTTTTTACAGCATGAATTCGGGTCTCGGTTCAATTTCCATTCACATTCTCCATCTGTCTGTATCTTCTCTCTAATCTCCTTGCTAACCTCTACTTCTGTTTCACAGACATTGTCTCTCTCTCCTTCATGCCTTCTCTCATCCAATCTTAAGTGGTTCCTATCAAAATACAGCCTTTATTATCTCAACTTACTCACTTTGCAAGCTGCTTGCTAATGCTCCTGCACTGAGCGTGCTGGTGCTCTTACACTTTGTGGCAAATATTTTCCTTGGAGCAGGTTCATAAATGCCAAACAGGCTGAATGGGCTTGCCATTATCTAAAAGCAAAGATTTGGAATTAAATAAATAGTCTGAAGGAGCCTAAGATGCTGGGGATTTCCTTATTGCTTCTGAGATGAGACATTTAATGGTCCTGATTTCTCCACATCTGGGTACCTGCTAGGTGTGGAGAGTGAGCAGTTGCTAGAGGTGAAAAGGTTGTTTGGAAGGGGCACAGAAAGGATGAATTGCAATGAGAGCTACCCACCTAAAATTTAAGTCTACTATGCAGAAAATTAATCTGAGACTCAGTGTTTATTTTCAACTGCTTTATAACATTAATAAAATACAGTGACATAAGCCTCAGGAGGTCATAAGGTAGCTTAGAAGTAATATTTACTTCATAAGCTTGTGGAGCAGATTTTCTGTAATCTCTTCTATAGGTGTGGTTTTGCAGTATATTTAGGATGTAAGAGGGTAACAGTGAAATGAAATTATTCGTCTTCCTGAATTAAAATTTGAACCAATTACGGTCTTTTTCACAAATTATACTGTGAGAGTTAATTGCATCATATGGATACTCCTGTTATGATCCCTAAGTATAACCTACAGAGGAAGTATCATAGTCATCTAGAAGAATGGAAAGGAATCTGTGAATTTGTCCATTGCTCTTTTGATGAGTGATGTAGTAGTGTAAAGAGCTTTATAGGAATGCTTCCAGATAGTTCTTTAGGTAGTAAAACTCACTCCTTTGACAGCAGTAGTGTAGGCTGCTCTGAGTCCTTATGTCCTTACAACCTGCTTGAACATTGTTTGTCTGAGAGAACCGTAACCCAAGCAAAGGAACCATTTATTCAGCATTTCGCCCAAGAGCTCACCAAAGAACACAATAAGCTTTGACAATGTTATAAGAGTTTTACTTTACACACACATGTATACACACACACACATAAAAAAGCGAATTACTTTTCTGGAGGGTATTTTGCAAACGTGACTAACAGTATTTTTCATCTAAGCAACACTGCGGTTATGGAACATTTTTGCCTACGTTGAAGCTTTTATTTAATACAAATAAATACTGCAGTCCCTACTCTTTCACATGGTCCACAGCATTTTGGCAGTGAATCCATCGGGATGTTGCTCTTGCAAACATTAACTGGCTGAACTCCTCAGCCGTCGCAGTGACTAAGAAAGGGATCACCAATAAATTAGATTGCAAAGGTTATGTAAAGGTCATGTGGTCCCACCTCCTTCTCAGATGTGAGCTAATTTCATTGTTAGAGTAGATGACTAGAGTGTTTTTGCAGTTGAATGTTGGAAATCTCCAAGGGTAGAGTTTTGACTGTCTTTTTGGGTGTCCTGTTCTGTGCAATCAGCATCTCATGGAAGAGTCTGAGTCAGTCTTTTCAGTGGTGCTGCATGTGAGAGTTGAAGGCTCTCTCAAATTAGCTGTTTTAAACAAGCTCCTGAAGCACAGTTCCGTTAGAGTTTTTCAGAAAAAGAGAACTGGTTACTCAAGAAGCACCTGCCTTTGCTAAAGCTGTGCTGACTGGGCCTGGTAAGCTTGTTCTCCTTTACATGCCACGTGATGGCACTCATCTCCTTCATAACCTTCATGGGCACTGAGGTCAAACCAAGAGGCACGTCGTTCTCTGGACCTTTCTTCCAGGCCTTCTTGTAGATGGATTTGCTAGTCTCCACTTAACTGTGACCTTCCTAATTAGCAAGGACAGCTGATAAATGATGGCAGGTGGTTTGATGAGCACCTCTACTAGCTCCCTCAGTACCCTTGGGTGAAAGCTATCTAGCCCCATAGATTTTATACACGTCTTTGTGGTGCGATAGGTCACTAATCGATTTCCCCTTGGATTACAGGGGCTTAATGCTACTCTCCATCTCTGTTTTCCAGCTCAAGAGGCTGGGCAACTGGTCTTCCCACCAAGACTGAGGCAAAAGAAAGCATTCAGTACCTAAGTCTTTTCCTCATCATAGAGCAGTCTTTTTTCCCCAGCCTTAGCTGGCCGGCATTTGGGCTCTCTAGCCAAGAATTTGAATGCTTTTGCTGCATATAAAACAGGATGGGAAGAGTATGTGAACCTCTCCCATCCTGCTCTTCTAGTTAGCGTTGTTGTTCTCATTAGCTCAAGTGCATTGAGACTCAAACTGCTGTACTGCTTCATTTCGGAGCAAATTATGTTTCCTCAAGCACTTCCTGTGCAGCTGTATGAAGGACTACACAGTACAATTCAGGAAACACCAGCCTATGCTCCCCGTTAAGCTCTAAAACCCGGTAATTAGGTTAGAGTAATGTGGGAAATTGCTAGACTTATTTATTTTTACCACTTAAAAAAAAAATCTTATTTATTTTTACCACACCTCTTTTTTTTTTACATTTTTTTAATACAATGAAGTTTTGAGAAACTATTCTTTCATAATAAAAATTAATATCTGACAGTAGGCATGTCGTGATAGTAGCGCCTCAATGTCTGTCATCATTATTGAGAGGAAATCTCTATAATGTGTTCTGTATTCTAAATTTGTAACGGATAGATTTTAAAATACTGGGTAAGTTATATATAACCCTCTGGAGTTACTGGTGTGCTATTAATTCAGTGGGCTGTGGCTCACGCCTTGAGGAAAATAGCGGTGGTTTCTATCTGAACCAGTTATTCCACTGTTGCCATTATGGGAAAGGCAACATAAATTTTTACTTTATTCGATTAAATACGTTTTCTTGACCCATTTTTTGGAAACTGTTGGGGCGGTTTTTCTGAACCTATTATTCTACTTCATACGAGAAGACAGCAGATAATCATCTGGATTCATCTCATACTGCGTGTTTCCAAAGTATCAAACTCAAGGGTTTCTGAATAACTAGACAGGTTCCAGTTCCTTTGGATCATTGGGTGCTTACCCTTGGATGAGCTAGAGAATTATGCACAAAAAACCCCACATATTTTTTACACATAAACACAAGATTTAGAATCTATTCCTCATATAGGTGACCCATATTTAAAAAGTGATAAAGTGCTTTTCCTTTCAGAACTTCTGCAGAGGAAGACTCTGTGGTGTTGAGGCTTCATAACATGGACATCGATGCTAAAGAAGTTTTTCTTTAAAGGAACAGGCTGATCTTGTGCTCTGACCTAGAGCTATAAACATGTTAAAAATAATGGGATGACTGTATTGCTCCTCTTCAGAGCTGTCTTTTGAAGATTTATTAAGAGCTCAGGGTTTGCTTCTTGGAGGAGTGCCTTGTATCAGTCGGGTCCTCCCTACTTCAGCCTGAGCTTTAGTTGTTCTAAGATTTGAAAAGCAAAAAAATTCTTATCACAGAAACACTCTGGTTGGAAAAGATCATCGAGTCCAACCATCCACCCTACCTTGCAAGTCAACCCCTAAACCATATCCCTCAACACCTCATCCAAACAATCTTTAAGCACATCCAGGGATGGCAACTCAAGCCCCTCCCTGGGATGGCAGCTCATTTGAGTGCTTGACCACCCTTTTGGTGAAAAATTTTTTCCTAACATCAAGTCTAAATGTTAACATTGAACTAAAATATCTTGGATAAGTATTCTGTTTTCTAATTCGTTGTCATCTTATATCTCTGAAATTATTACGGTATTACAGCATAGTAGTTGTGTTTGATTAACATATACTTCTTTTAAATGCTCTGAGAGGAAACCTGCTTGTGGCAGAAAAGCGGTGCAGATTGCAAATGTTGCCTGTGGTCAGATAAAAAGTCATTTAAATCTCCAGAAAGGAAGCAGGGCAGAGCAGATAAAGCAAGCTGTTTCATCATTACTTCAGTACTTACTGTTTATTTGTAAGGTAATGCTCCAATGAGACGATAAGGAATTTCACACTAGTATGCAGAGCTCGTAGATAATTCATGCTGAGGTAAATGCCATCAGTGTTTCATCAGTCAAGATAATCTGTCAGCCACCCTAGCTGATGTCTGCTCTACGTACATCAGTGTCCTGGAACGATTACTGTGCCTTCAGGTACTAGGGCGATCTGACAATTAAGGGATTTCATGCTTCCCACTGTAATACAAACAGCTGCTTCTGTAAGTATTGCAAATTATCGAGTACTTACAGAAGGGTTCTCTACTTTTATTTATGGACTTTTGATCCAAGATCTGTAAATACAAACACTGCAATCTGAAAGTAAAAACATTTAGGTTCCTGCCTTGATGACTTCGAAATTTAATAACAGCGTCTTCATCATGGGAAATGACTTGATGGTCCCTATCCTGATCCAAGGCTTTAAAATCAGTGCATGATTTATGCTAAACAACATTTTTTGTCATCCTTAGCTCAGAGGTAAATAAATTAGAGGCTAAAAAGACTGAGACCCTTCAACTTTGATGAGGAGTCAAAATACTTTAGCTAAGTGATGTTGCTTCTTTTGTGTTAAATAAATAACGTTTATTTAGGTAAGTTATGGAAGTATTTAAGTATTCATAATAATCTTTTGTTAAGTTTATAATTTAGATCTAGGTGCTTTTAAAAGCTGATAATCTTCGGACTTGTACAAAACCAGATTTATATTGAAATGAGAGAAACTGAAGCAAAAACTCTGCCACCCAGAGATTTTACATAGGTGACCTGATGCCTAGAACTGTTTTTCTATCTAACATGCAGGTGTTTAGTGTTTCAGGTGGGCATTCCTAATCTGCACAGTACTGCTAAATATACCATTATGGCCTGCTACTGCCTGGTGACTTTCAGAATTCAGCTGCTCAATGTCTGTGCTTTTTGCCCTTTTGAGAAGCCCAGGGCTTGGTTTGAAGGCAAGTTTTTGATGCCTCTTTCAAGGTACATCCACATGTGAATTTTATAAACCTAGCTGAACTCTGTCTCATGAATGTCTCTAGAAATTTTAAACCAACATTTTTGTTTTCCTGTGGACTCTTAAAAAATAGCAGCCATTTTAAATTGTTTCTCCTCTTTTTAAATGCAAAAGTAAGTTTAGAGACCGCAAATGGCACATCTTTCACATTGGCTTCTGTTTTTGCTGCTGCCTTTTCTTTATTTTTAACTTCGTTAGTGTTTAAAAGTAAGCTTGCCAAATTTCTATCTTCCTGTCCTGCTTGTCACGGTAAGCAGAAATGGGAGGAGGAAGGTCAAGCTTCTAAAATGGTCTAATTAGTATTAAAAAATTAGAAAGAGAATTCATTAAAGGTTACTGCTTTCTTCTCCCCCAGCCCTACACAGTAGGATTAAATACCACATCGCCTGCAAGGCTGTCATCTGATTGAGTTTATCCAGGAGTGGAACACTTCCACTTCTGAAAGTGAACATAGATTCCAGCGTTAGTCATATAAACCACATTTAATGTCTGCTAAAACAGTCAGATATAAAATGATATCAACGTATACTTAAAAAGAAAAGGTGCAGATTGTTCTAAACATCAGGACTTTCTTCCACTGTTATTCGTATTTGAGCTAATTAAGACTGAGTTGAGTGCCTTGGCTGGTGAAGAACTGGTGCTGATGCCCAGTCTGGTTTTAAATACTGTGAAACCATGAGATATTTGCTACTACCTCTTTCACAGCGTGCAGGTATTAGTCTGCCATGATATCAACAGGCTGTAGAATACATGTACAGGACGAACAGAAGAAGAGTATAAACTTTGAAAAAATGGTTTCATGCCTTTTAAAAGACATTTTGTTTGGAAAAATTAAAACCATGCAAATGTAAGCAGGTAACATAATGGAAGCTGGTTTTTCTCCCATGAGATGGTCTGTTTAGTGTCAGTGTAGCAAATGTCTATTAATGCCTGAAGTATTAGTGTTGTCTTTGCATTGAGGGCGTTTTGGAGGTTTGGAGTGAGAGCAGGGGTTAATTTACTTAATTTTGTTTAACTTGTGTCACTTGGAAGTGGATTTATATCAAAGTGGAAAATCCATTCTGATATGAGAATAAGAGAGGTAATCTGGGAGGTCGTGTTGTATTCTTTCTCACTGCAGAAAAATTGTAAAGGAAAATCTGGACACACTGTGAGTAGTTTTCACACTTCCTAAGTTTAGCCATCTGTGGCAGATGATCTATTCTATATGTTTATTGTCAGGTTCAGTTACATTCCTTTATAAGGGGAGAGGATCAGGTTGGCTGGAAGCTCCTGGAGAGAAAAAGATATTGCTCCTGCCATTAAAGCAACTGAGCATCTTTTAGGGGGAGTTCTGAAAGATGTTCAGGGAACTACTGAGAAACTGTAGAGAGGAGCAGGGGATAGACTCACAATTCAAGCCTCTTCTATTCCTATTCTGTTTTGTTCTGTTTTAGTCTGTTCTGCCTTTTGTCTCTATTCTATGCTAATAGCATGTGGTACTGACAACTGTGTGAGCACCATGAGCACCACTGGTGCTGACAAAATTTGAAAAGCCTCCAGAGCTGTATGTGGTACCAAAGCAAAGTAAGAAGTATGTTTTTCAACAATATAACACGTCATACTGGTAAATTTTAAGTCACTGGCCATTCTCAGGTACACAGGAGTATGGATGAAGTCAGGGCTGAGCAGAAAAGACAAAGGGAAGCCTTGGCTGTGATTCTTATAGAATAGCCTAAATTAAGCAGGTAGGCACTTGGAGACTTGGTCTAATCTGTGCCTTACAGCAGGAGCTACCTGGCCATTTTTCCTCAGTATGAGCAGCACTTTAGAGAAGATTATTAAATCAGGACCCTAATCACTCCACCACCTTTAAAACTAGACCAAGCAAAGCTTCATGAGTGCAGAATAACATAAATACTGCCTGAATGATCAAACTGAGCCAAGCCTAGAGCAGCCTTTGATTGCTGAGGAGAGCTGTAATTTCTTAAGAACTGCAGAGGTGGTGAGAGTCCTGCACAAAGAAAGATTAAAACTGTGCTGCAAAACAGATCCCACATGAGGAGCCAAAAGCAGGGATTCAAATTGCTGCGTGTGTGAGGAGTGAGACTGACCTCTGCGTTGAGACATTTAGAGGTGCCATACGTGCAAAAAGCAGCTGTTTCTACAGTCAGTAAGAGAAGCAGGTGTGATCATGGAGTAAGCTGAACTGAAACTGCGCTTTCTTTCAGCTCAGTAGTCAGGAGGACTAGCTCAGATGAGCTCTGTACTTCATGTCAGCGCTTGGGCAGATGAATCCTCGTTCTTGCGAATAAACAGACTGTGGCAAAGCATGTGGAGTCTTGTCAGCTACCATTCATTGGAACAGTCAGTAGTGAAGGAGGGGCAAAGAAGCCAAGATTTGGTTGGTTGGTTGGTTTTACTGTTAAACAAGATTAATATTTGTTCTATTTCAGACATAGAAAGGGTTTTGGTGGGGTTTGTCTTATTTTAATTGCAGCTGAAAGTTTGCAAAGTAGCCTGGTATCAGTTGAAAACAGATGGTGTTAATTCAGCATATGCATATCCTCCTGATAAGTATAAACTGTTCTGAAATTTTCTCACCAGTATTTTCTGGCCAAGATTCTGGTAGATAGCAAAGGAAGAGAATTTTAAGTATGTTCTCACTGAACAGTAAAATTTTCCATAGATGAGACCGAAGTTTCAAATAAAATGTATTCTGAGGGGAATGACATGTAATGATTTGTGTGTTACATGATGAGAAACTGTATTATTAATTAGTACGAGTGAATAAGCCCACGCTGAGGATGCTGCATTATGTCCAGAAGGTTTGTTCTAAGGATTTTGCCATTCTAAGACAAAGAGGACTGGTATCTTTTTCTTTGGCTGCAAATAACTTCACGATCAAGCTAACCACTGGGACTTCAGTAGAATATTCTTTAATATAGCCGTTTTGAATTACCAATGGCAGAACCACATCACCTCTGCACCAGAACATATTACTGAGGTATGGTTCTGTGCCGTTAGTTGAGTCCCAGAGCCGGCCATGCTGGAGGTAGGACACATCATGTGCAAAAGAATCTTTCTCTTCTGCAGCCTGCTGTTATGCAGTACAGAGTTGCACATCACCTAGCCTTTGTTTTATCATTCATTTCATAATCTCTTGTGTTGTCAAAGCAGAATATGCTTCAGAATCCTAATCTTCAGAAACTGCCATGAGTCACTGAGAAGACAACATCTAGATAAATCCATTGTGTCTTTTTCCCTGGAAAAATACCTTAGACTCTCTTCTTAAGGGAGTGATGTACAAATGAGGAAATAATTTAATCATAGCAAAGTCATTTATTCTAAAATTTTAATCAGATTCAGGCTTCAGTCCTGGACTAAGGCTAAAATACTGCAGAAATCTAAGTACAGACCGGATTTTGTACTAAAAAACCAGTATTGTAGCAGTGGGACACCAGTACATGTTGCCTGTGAGCTGTCCTTTGATCTTTTTTAATATACTGATATATAAATGGAATACTGAAGAAAATTTAACATGTTTTAGTACACAGTGTACAAAGACAACTGTTTAGTAAGCATCAGTAGGTGTTTGCCACGCAGGGGCTGTGTATTTTCTGCATTGTTTTTAAGCTGTTTATAGCAAAGTGTAAAGCCTGTATTTGTCATTCAAAGAACAAATTCTGACAGTGTCCTTATGTTTTGAGGGCTGGTTTCTCCCTTCTCCTCTCTTTTTTTCCCCTTCACCTTTTCCCCTAGTTTTCCTTTCTTATTCTCGTTCAGAGATTAAATAGCAGGAAATTTTTTTTCCCGTCTCTCTTTTCCCCCTTCACCTTTTCCCCTAATTTTCCTTTCTTATCGTTCAGAGATTGAACAGCAAGAAAAATACTGAGCCCATTTGGTGCAGAGATCTCGGTGAAGTAGCGGTGCTCCACTCTGACAGTTTGACTTCATCTGTTCGCCTGACAGATGCCCATTGTCTGAATCGATACGCCAGAGATTTCTTTCCCCAATTTTAGAGGAGCTGAGACACATGTAATTCTATATACGTATAATTGTATCCCAGAGCAAGTAATCATATCATAAGTGATATAAATACAAACGTAAGTAACAAAGAAGAGCAGAGGAAGAAGGAAATGAAGGTTAAAACAGAAAACAGTTGTTGGTCAGTGAATTTTTAAGATAATATATGAGGTAGCTATAAATATTTCCTTTTTGTGTAAGGGAAATTTTACAAACAGTATTGAATTGTACTAAAGGGAGGGAGTAAAGAGACTGCTGTCTTCAGTGAGCAGAAAAAAAACCCCAGTGTAAATATAGTTAGTAGAGAGAAGCTGTGGAAATGGAAATATACATCTTTGAATAATGTGTATGTTGGCAAGAATCAGCTAAGTGCACGTGTATGGAGTATTGTTCCAGTTACAGTATTGAAAGTCAAGGCATCAAAACGTTGGATTTCATTGTTCCCATAAACAGATTTTCCTCTGATGCATTTCTGCTACTGTAAACTGCTATTCCTCATTTTTACCACTAGAAGCAGAAGATGGAGTAGCCCTGTTTCCCTTATAGGCAAAACTGACCAGTTGTGTTCCAAATTAATCACAAACCAGTTATTCCATGTAAGCCTGCCTCTTCTGTGCAAACAACTGAGAACAACTGTTACGCCTGTTCATGTAAAGCAGATGAAATGCAGATTTAGAGCCCTTTGAAAATTACTCTCTAAGGGCCACATCTGCCTGCAGTTTGCATAGCAAATTTCCATTGCTTTTCTCTCGGTTACACCCCAGATCAAAAGAGGCATACGGCCTTTTATGTGTTGAAATGAGGAAAGAAGTTGACACCTCATGTCACGTCAGCTGTTAGTAGTGCACCGTGCTGTTCCCCCTTGCAGTTGAAGTGAAAATGGCTGTTTCAAACGATTTTGCAGGGAAAATGAAAGAAGCAAGAGAACGGAAAGTGCAGAAGTGCTTATTTGAGGAAAGAGTGAGTCTGACCGACAAAAATGAAAGCAAAAAACAAACCCTCTGAAAAAAATTCTTATTGTTTTGAAAGAGACTATTTCTAAATAATTTATATTCCTCTTAACCGGGAGAAATTTATCCTTACAGAGACTAAAAGCAGCTATGAGAAAATCAGACTGATTTGCATCTTAGTGCTGCTGTGTAGTGATTTAGAGATTAGTTTTCTGTCTGGCTGCTCAGTCCCCAGAGCAAAAGACTTGCAGAAAATAAAAGACAAGAGTTACATTAAAGGAAAGCTCCAGTATAGTACTCATGAAGCAGGGCATTTGCCTCCCATACACAAGGCCCCTAATCAATCTCATCAGATTCATCTTCCACTTCCCTTGCCAGCAGTAGCACACAAGTCAAGGCAGTATGGAGTGGCTGATTGGTTTTCACTGGTAGTCAGAACTTGTTTAGAGCCATACTTAGTACTGCTGATGAGACTAGCTTTTATAACAACATGCTTTAATATGTTTTCCTTACCTTGCACAATCCTTTCGCTTCCTTATACCTGTTGGCTTCAGGTGTGGGTTCCCACACTCTGGTTCTTCATGCCATAAAATTGACCCTACCTAAGCCGTAGACAATGGAGAGAAGTTTCTCAATATTCTCTCCCTAATGCTTGTTACCAAGAGTAAATGAATCTCATCTTCTCTAGTCAGAGGTTACTACATAACAGGTGTAATTTCTGTGAGGACAGGCTGAGGGAGCTGAGGATGTTCAGCCTGAAGAAGAGGAGGCTCTGGAGGCACTGGATAGTGACCTTCCAGTACTTGAAGGGGGCCAACAAGAAGGCTGGAGAGGGACTGTTTACAAAGGTCTGTAGTGATAGACTGAGGGGCAATGGTTTCAAATTAGAGAAAGATAGATTTAAGTTAGATGTTAGGAATAAGGTGTTTAGTATGAGGGTGGTTGAACACTGGAACAGGTTGCCCAGGGAGATGTTCGGGATGAGGCTCAACAAGGCAGAGTAGTGTCTTCAGCTCTGACCCACTTCAACTTCACTTTTTGGTCAAATACTGTGGGTGGTGCTGATATCACTTTGTCTGTTACATATGTACAGTCTAGTGGTGGCAAACTCTAACAGGGATGCTCTCGTTACAGTAGTTACTGATTTGTGCGTGTGTATACGTGTATGTCTATTGTATCCCTACTTCTACAAACAAAAATAAAAATACAGGTCTGTTGTGTGAGCTCTAGAGAGAAAACAAAGTTTTGAGATCACAGAAAACGTAAAGCAGTAAATAATGAAGTTTACGTGTTTACTGCTAAAATCCAAAATACGCAAGAAGCATATAAAGTCTGTATCTCCAGGCTGAGTGAGTTCTTTGAGGAAATGAAGCTAGACTAGATGTATAGAGAGGAGAATGCAAGAACAGCACCATATCATAGTCAGGCAGTGTCGTGGAGGAAGAGAAAATTGAGTGACTAGGATCACACACTGTTTAGAGACAGAAATCCATCATGGGTCTCCTGAGCTGTTCAGTCCCCCAAAGGGAAGTCCTTAGAACAGGTAAAAGCAATGTTATATGTAAGTGTTTTGTAGTACTTGACTGATCCTTGTAGTGGGTCAGAACCTTATTGGCCTTATCAGCTCAAAGAGACAAAAATCGGTAGGAAGAAGTGCTGTCACAAAGACTGACAAGGAATAGGATGATAATCTCAAGGGAACTTACCCAAAGACGACACACTATTTAACAGGGTCCACTAACCTTTGTCCAGATGACCTCTAAAAATTAAAACTCAGGAAATAAAGCACATCAAGGCTCAACTGTATTGGCAAGGCAGAAGAGGAAGGTTTTGCAAAATCTGTTTGCATGCAACCTAAAGCTCAGTGCTTTATGTTCCTCACTATGTTCATATTTTGTCATTGAACTGCAAGACTTAGGAGGAATCTTCTCCAATCTTTATTATCCAAACATGGTTAAGCTTAAAAATTGATGAGGGAAAGAGAGTTTCTTCCTTAGTTCTTAAGTCATTGCATTTAAGAATTGGGGAGAACATATCTGCAGATTTATCTCAAGCACAAGCTTTGGACTTATTTCAGCAAGGTCAGCTTAGCCTCAGAAGCAGATCTTTTACTATTATGTCCATCCTGAAGAAAGGTACCAGAGTGGTGTGAAATTCTATCAATTTCTTTCAAAGGTCTGCAATAAAGTAATAATGTTTATAAGGCTGTCATGGTAAAACAAGAAGCAGAATAATTTAGACTCATAGAATGCATTGGGTTGGAAGGCGCCTCCAAAGGTCCAATCCCCACTACGACAAGCAGGGTTTAGTTCTTGAGACAATAACATTTAGCGTGATCATTTGGTAAATACAGCACTATTTTTAAAAATTAGTGAGGGTGGTAGTAACTAGCTAGGAGTAAATGGGTTGGAATGAACATAGAAAATGTCATAAATTGTAGTAGAGAATGTCACGGCATATTTAGTCAGAGAACTGGCTAATGTCCCCTCTCAGTCTTCTAACCTTTAACCAGTAGATCTAAGTCCTAAGGATGCCAGACAGTATTTAATAGGTTTAATCTAACCTTTTAATAGGTTCTAATCTAACCTTTAACCAGTAGATGTAAGTCCTACGAATGCCAGACAGTATTTAATAGGTTTTAGTCTACTTGGCTGTAGACTAGTCTCATAAAGGATTCCGGTCCATCTTTCTGTTAGATACTTTAACATGAAAATGAGCTCAATATTATAAATGTTTTACAAGGACCAAAAATACAGAGGTGGGGCTACAAAGAACAACTACTCCTTTCCACTCCTGAATCTTGTGATAAAAAATTAGAGTGTTGTGAAGATCAGTCCTAACTTGTCTTTTTTCCATGCTAATTATTAGATTTAAAGGAAATGCAAAAACTAGAATGAGCAACTGCTCTAAATTTATCTTCTAAAATACTGCCATTGAAATTTCCTTCAATCTACTTTCCATCATCTTTGCTAAGTGATGGGAACCAGGACAGATGCCTAGGGACTGGAGGATAGCAAATGTCACTGTAATCTTCAAAAAGGGTAAGAAGGAGGACCCAGGTTATGATAGACCGATCAGCCTCACCTCCATCCTAGGAAAGGTGATGGAACAATTTATCCTTGATGCTGTCTCTAGGCACATCAAGGATAAGAGAGTTATTAGGGACAGTCAACATGACTTCACCAAAGGGAAGTCATGTCTGACCAGCCTGATGGCCTTTTATGAGGGCATAACCAGGTGGATAGATGATGGCAGAGTGGTGGATGTGGTCTATCTTGACTTCAATAAAGCATTTGAGATGGTCTCCCACAGCATCCTCGCAGCCAAACTGAGGCAGTGTGGTCTAGATCATTGGGTAGTGAAGTGGATCATGAACTGACTGCAGGATAGAAGCCAGAGAGTAGTGGTCAATGGGACAGTGTCTAGTTGGAGGCCTGTATCTAGTGGAGTGCCCCAAGGGTGAGCACTGGGACCAGTCCTGTTCAATCTATTCAGTAATGACTTGGATGATGGATTAGAGAGCACTGTCAGCAAGACACAGAGCTGGGAGGAGTGGCTGACACCCCATCAGACTGTGCTGCCGTTCAGCGGAACTTGGACAGGCAGGAGAGCTGGGCAGGGAGAAATTTAACAAACTATAACAAGGGTAACTGTAGAGTCTTGCATCTGGGCAACAACCCCAGGTACCAGTATATGTTGGAGACTGACCTGTTGGAGAGCAGTGTAGGAGAAAGGGACCTGGGGTGCTGGTGGACAGCAGGATGACCATGAGCCAGCAATGTGCCCTTGTGGCCAAGAGGGCCAACAGCATCCTGGGGTGGATCAGAACACGTGTGGTTAGCAGATTGAGAGAGGTTCTCCTCCCCCTCTACTCTGCCCTGGTGAGACAACATCTGGAATATTGTGTCCAGTTCTGGGCCCCTCAGTTCAAGAGGGACACAGCTGCTGGAGAGAGTCCAGCACAGAGCAACGAGGATGATGAAGGAAGTGGAGCACCTCCATTATGAGGAAAGGCTGAGGGAACTGGACGTCTTTAGCTTGGAGAAAAGGAGACTGAGGGGTGACCTCATTAATGTCTATTAATATGTGAAGGGTGGGTGTCAGGAGGATGGAGCCAGGCTCTTCTTAGTGTCATCTAGTGGTAGGACAAGGGGCAATGGGTGCAAGCTGGAACATAGGAGGTTCAATATAAATATGAGAAGAAACTTCTTTACAGTGAGGATGACAGAGCACTGGAACAGGCTGCCCAGTCTCCTTCTCTGGAGACATTTAAAACCCACCTGGACATGTTCCTGTGCGACTTGGCCTAGGTGATCCTGCTGTGGCAGGGGGACTGGACTAGATGATCTTTCGAGGTACCTTCCAATCCCTAATGTTCTGTGATTCTGTGATCTACTAAGCAGTTCTCAGGTAGCATGCTAACATGACCCGTAATGAGAATACTCAGGAAGAAGAAAAACCCACACATTATATCACAATAATACAATATTTTTGTATTTCCCTATCCCAATGTAAATATCAAGTAAAAATAATGAAGTCTTACCTTTTGTGACAATAGCATCTCAGGACTAGAGGTTTTCAATACTTTTTCAGAAGCAGATGTTGCATCTTCTTATAGAGTCTATTACTCTGAGCTTCTTTATATGTTATAAGCTGATGCTGAGATTTATTTATCAGAAATACATGTCATCCGAAAATAATTCCATAGAATTATTATAGACCTTTTAATGAGTGTGTTATTAATAGCTCTTCCTCAATATCGGTGACCATCTGTGACTGCTTCACCATCTGTGATTACTATTTTAGTTTGGGAGGGGGAAATAACAGTGGTATTGCACAGAATTTACTATATAAATTAATAGCCAACTAGACCTACTGTCAATGATTTTTTTATTTTGATTATAAATACACACTGAGAAAGAGAAAATTAGTTTCTTTGATGTGTTGGAACAACATTGGTTTGGGAAATGTCCAAGGGAAGCCGAAAAGTAAATTAAATTACTCTAACTGAAATCTGAAACACGCCAAAGTTGATGGAAATAAGATCAAGAGGATGGAAAGAGCATAAACAGGACTTGAAAAAGTGGTTAGTGTTTCTTTAAAGATCCGTGGTGCACAGTATGTTGATTATTGTGATTTGCTATGGTCAGGTAGCAGGAGAGCAGCAAAAGTGTGGGGAACACTAAAAAAACTTACAGAATTTGTTAACAACATATTAGAACAGACAGAGAAAATCACGATTTGTAAACCCCTAATTAAAATGAACCTTAATGACATCTGAGTGAAGTAACATTTATTTCAGATGAAATTCCAACGTTAATTAGTAATAGTTAATGCTTGCGAAAGTGCTCTCCTTCCTTGCAGAGGCAGAAGAGTCAAGTTGGTTGGTATGCTTTTTACTCCCCTAATTAAACCATGCTATAGCGTTTTCATACTTCTCTGTTAATGCAGCTGCATTCTGTGATGGCTGGGGCGATTATTTTTAGCCTATGTGTGTAGATCAGTCCCTTTTCCTTTGCCAAGGCAAAATCTGTTAGAATCTTAAGAGAAGTAGAATACCATTTCAAAGCCATTCAGTTCCCTCTTTTTAATGTATCTACATTATGTGGGAGCCTAAAATTCCTTCACAGCTAACAGTGATTAAAAAATCATTTCCAAAATGGTAGTGGTTTAGAGTGCAACTATGAGTGCATCTAACCAGTTCCATTGCTGACTTTCTTACCTGATGAAGAGAGGTAGGTACCTCTAAAAAATGATCCATCAGCTTCAGGTAGATACCTCTCCTGAATGAGAATGAACCACCCTTCTGTCATAGCTGGACTCGATGACCCTGGAGGTCCTTGCCAGCCATGGTGATTCTGTGATAGTCTATGGGAAAGTCTGGACATCTGGACTAAACTAGATTCCTTGTAAGCAGTATAGAAACTGCTTATTTTTTGTACTGCTTAACTTTTTTTTACGTTTTAAACTGTAGCTTTAGAACTGGAACAAATTTAGCTTGAGAAAGTCTTCAATGAATCATAGAACCATAGAATCATAACGGATTGGAAGGGACCTCAAAAGATCATCTAGTCCAATCTGCCTGCAACAGCAGGATCACCTAG
>JAOXOE010033052.1:0-10513 GCA_028565055.1 Phoeniculus purpureus
GAGTCTCCTTCTCTGGAGACGTTTCAAACCCGCCTGGCCATGTTCCTGTGTGACTGGATCTAGGGGATCCTGCTGTGTCAGGGGGATTGGACTGGACTGGATGATCTTTTGAGGTCCCTTCCAATCTCTGATGTTCTGTGATTCTGTGATCCCAGTTCTGGCAGCAAAGCCCCAGAAACTTTCTGCAGTTAATATTCACAGGTAAAGTTGAGACCTGATTGCTTATGCTTGTTTATTTTATTTTAGGATTAGCAAAATCTAAGTGCAAACATGAACAGGGAATTGTATAATGGGAACAGTAAGAGGGGGGTTCAATTAGCACTGAATATTATCTCTAGGTAAGATACACCAGTTATCAGAGGCCTTTGTGCAGGGAAACAATCCTGATAAGAGTTGAGAGCCCTCTTTTTGATCTGACAAAATCTCCTTTGGGAGCACTCTGATAGTTCTGCTTTTGTGACTTCGCCTTTAGAACTGCAGCTCCTTAATCTTTTCAGGGAGATTAATGGAAACTGTTAGAAATGGCTTCTACAAATAGAATAGCTGAGGAGCTAAACTGAAGTTACCAGTTGCAACATCAGAGCGACTGGTCCAGCTCCTTCACCTAGTTCCAGTGTGAATCAGAATTGCTATGGCTGGAAGAGAGCTTTAAGATCATCAAGTCCAAACTTTGACCCAGCACGCATCAGTTTCCTCACTAACCAATGGCTCTGAGCACCAGGTTTGCAAATTTAAATCCCTTCAAGGATAGAACCATGGAACAATCCTGGCTGGAAAGGACCTCCAGGATCATTAGTCCAGCCCTCAGCCCAACAGCTCCGTAACCCCCAGACCATGGCCTCAAGTGCTCTAGCTACTCTGTTTTTAAACACCTCCAGAGATGGGGACTCTACCACCTCCCTGGGGAGCCTGTTCCAGTGCCCAGCCACTCTCTCAGCAAATAACTTCCTAAGATCCAATCTAAACCTCCCCTGACACAGCTTGAGGCCATTTCCCCTCATCCTATAATTAGGAATTTGGGAGAAGATGGGGACTCCACCACTGCCCTGGGGAGCCTGTTCCAGTGTTTGATACTTGTTTGGTGAAGAAGTTCTTCTGACATCCGGCCAAAAAAGCCACAGCTTTAAAAAAGGCATAGAGCAACTCCCAATGGAGAAAACAAGGTAAAGATGGAACGGGTCTGGTCACAATGGTGCGCTTTTGCCTTTTTAAAATGCACCCAGAGGCTGATGGCTGTTTCAGAAGGTGATGGCTGGCTGGCCCTGATGTGCCCAACCTGCTGCTGCACAGTCCCTGCCCCACAGCCTCTGCTTCTGTGTGAGTGGATGGAAATGTGTGTGGCCGTGATGCCCAGTCCCTGCATTGGACATCCACATCAAGAGCTGGAACAGGCTGTGCAGAGAGGTGGTGGAGGCCTCATCGTCCTCATTATTGCTGATAAATATGGAAAGGGTGGGTGTCAGCAGGATGGAACCAGGCTCTGCTCAGGGGCATCCAATGATAGGACAAGGGCCAATGGGTGTGAGCTGGAACAGAGGAGGTTCCACATCAGTGTGAGAAGGAACTCCTTCCCAGTGAGGATGATGGAGCCCTGGAAGGGGCTGCCCAGGGAGGTTGTGGAGCCTCCTTCTCTGGAGACCTTTAAAACTTGCCTGGCCATGTTCCTGTGCGACTGGATCTAGGGGATCCTGCTGTGGCAGGGGGATTGGACTGGCTGATCTCTCAAGAACCCTTCTGATCCCTAATGTTCTGTGATTCTGTGATCCCTGGAGCCATTCAAGCTCAGGCTGGCTGGGACTCTGGACAGCCTGGTCTGGTGAATACTGGCCTTGCTTGGTGTAGAGGGGGTTGGATGGATGCTCTTTGGAGGTCCCTTCCAGCCTTGTGACTGTGATTCTATGGTTCTGAACACACAGGTGCAGTCCCAAATGGGCTGGTTTTGTTGGGGAGGCACCAGGGCTTTTAGCCTTGTGCTCTCACTGGAAACAGTTGCCAGAAGACTCATTGCTTGGACAATCAGGTGTCTTCTAGTCTCCAGTCTTCAAGGCCAGTTGAGCATCATCATTCCTGGGTGAGCATCTTCCTCAGACTTGTGTGGTTCTGCTTTACTCTGAGCTGCAGCAGTGTTGATGACCCCTGCCAGCTGTGTCCTGGTGGCTCTCTGAGCCCCTTTGCCTCCTGCTTGGCGGTGTTTCATGGGGTGGGCTGTTCCCTGCTGCTCTATCCTCTATATTCACTCTAGTCCTTCTTTGTATCCCTTCTGCTTGAATTTTTTCTGAACATTTAATGTTTTCTAGATAAGCAAAGTTGTGTTTTTGTTTCAAATGGAGTTTTGTCATCATAGAACCATTAAGGTTAGAAGAGACCTCCAAGCTCATCCAGTCCAGCTATCACCCTAACCCCACTCTTGCCCACTAAACCCTGTCCCCTAGGGCCACAGCTACTCAGTTGTTGAACCCGTCCAGGGACGGTGACTGCCCCCTTCCCTGGCAACCTGTTCCAATCCTTGCCCCCTATGAAGGCATTAATGCACCTTCCCATTTCCATATCTGCAGGAGAAAACAGGCAAATTTTATAGGTGACAGACAGTTTTATGGGATAGCGATGGGAAGAATAAGGAGATTACATTTGTCAGAACTCCTTTGGAACTGCAGAGTTGTGAACATGTGAAGAACAGCAGACGCTGCTGACGTAGGACCTTACGTGACCCTAATTCTCGTGTCACAAGTGTGGGATTAGAGCTGGAGACAAATGGTCTTGATGAGAATAAACTCTACAGAATGGGGGTATTAAGGGTTATTTGTCTGACTAAGCAAAGGCAGAGATAAGCAAAACTCACACTGAGAAAGATGTTGAGGTGCTGGAGCTGGTCCAGAGAAGGGTCTGGAGAAGGAGGCTGGTGAGGAGCAGCTGAGGGAACTGGGACTGGTCAATCTGGAGAAAAGGAAGCTGAAGAATGACCTTATTGCTGTCTGCAGCTGTTTGACAGGAGGGTGGAGAGAGGTGAGTGTTGGTTTCTTCTCCCAAGGAACAAGGGACAGGACAAGAGGAAATGGCCAGGGGAGGTTGAGGTTGGCCCTGAGGAGAAACGTCTTCCTGGAAAGGGCCCTCAGCCCTTGGAAGAGACTGCCCAGGGAGGGGGTTGGATCGCCATCCCTGGACATGTTTCACAGTCATTGAGATCTGGAGCTCAGTAACAGGGTTTAGAGTAGGTTGGGACAGTTGGGTTCATGGTTGGACTTGATGAGCTTGAAGGGCTTTTCCACCCTAAATGGTTCTATGATTCGCAGATGTTGCCTACAGGGTGCAGATAACAGGGGTGAGCAGCACATTGAGACACCGAGAGCTGGATGAAGAAGTTGCAGTCTTTTCATTCCCTTTCCTAAGGCTTTCTAAAAAGTCTCTCAGTTATTCCGAGTTGTGTTTCTAATTGAAACAGACTGGAGATGAAGATGTCTCTTTGAAGTCCCCCAATTATTTCCGTGACCCTGACGTTGTGTGACTGGACACAACGTAAATCCTCTAACGGGCACAGACAATTAATTAGGGGGGAAGAAAGGAAACACAAGTGGATGTCTGGCCAGTGCCAGGAGAATTTTGCTGAGGAGAAGGAATTTGGCTGGAGGAAATTTGAGGGTTGTTCCATGGCTTTTGGGTTTTTTTTAATTACAATCATGTTCTCAGCTTTGTTCCATCCCACATGCACAGTCCCTGCTATCGAATCTCTTCCTGCAGAGAGACTGTAACGTGAAATTCCAGCCTGCAGGAATGAATTGGAAGAGTTCCAGTGCCTTCTGAAGGTCAGAGGAGGGATAACTTAGAATGATAGAGCGTGTTGGGTTGGAAGGGACCTCTCAAGGGCATCCAGTCCAGCCCCCCACACTAAGCAGGGCCAGCACTCCCTGACCCAGGTTGCCCACAGCCCCAGCCAGCCTGACCTTGAATGGTTCCAGGGATGGGGCCTCCACCCCCTCTCTGGGCAGCCTGTTCCCTCAGATTCCAGACCTTTTTCCTCCTGTCCAGCCTCACTCTGCCCTTTTTCAGCTTCAAACCAGGACCCCTCATTCTATTGTTCCCTACCCTTGGGAACAGCCTTCCTCAGCCTTCTGACAGCCCCTTTCAGTGGTTGGAAGGTTGCTATAAGGTCCCCCTTGGAGCTTTCTCCTCTCCAGGCTGAACAACCCCAACTCTGTGCCTTCACCTTAGTGCAGGGTCATAGATGATGAGAATTGCTTTACAAGAGGCTTCTGTTCTACAGGACAAGGGTTTCATGAAGAAAAAGATGGGCTTTAAAGAAGGGTTTGAAGTCAGGGAAAGAGGATGTAGCTGGGATCTCAAGGAGCTACTTTCCCCTTTCATCCCCTCTGCAGTGGGGACAGCCCTCATGGAGAGCCAGGAGGGGTCTGTGGGACTGTGATGGGATCGATGACTGATGTGTTTGTGATCCTGATGCTTGATCTTGTAACTCCCTGCAGAGCGCCAGATGATTGATTTATTAATGGTGTTGATTTTGCTGGTAATAAGAGAAATTCAAGAGGAGCAGGGAAATCATCGCTTTGCTGATGTGCAACAGATAGAGCAGTGAAGCCAATTGTCTGCTGCTTTGGCTCTAATGACTGTTTTCTGAACCCTCTGGCAAATGGGGCCCTCGTTACTCATTTCAACCTTAAGACTCATTTCAGACTTCTGAAGTTGTTTATTTTGAGCTTTTCTGGTGGCAGCACTGCCACATCACCCTAACTTGGGGCTTCCTTGCTTTTTTCCTTGTGGTTTTCTGGTTGGCATCTCCAGAGTAGGAAGAGGTTTAGGTTTGGTACCTTGCTGGGCAGTGCAGGCTGGTCCCACCAAACCCACTGCCTGCTATTGTCCTCTCCATGTGAACTTTGACTCAGATGCTGTGTTGGAGGGTGGCATCGAGAAGTCGTTTGGTACAAGAGTGAAATCTGTAATTCATCTCTACTGAGAAGCCAGCAATCAGAGAATCCCAGACGGGGTTGGGTTGAGACGGAGCTCAGAGCTCACCCAGCCCCAACCCCCTGCCATGGGCAGTGACACCTCTCACCAGACCAGGGTGCCCACAGCCCCATCCAACCCAGCCTTGAACACTGCCAGGGATGGAGCAGCCACAACCTCCCTGGGCAGCCTTTTCCAGGTGCTCAGCACCTTCCCAGGGAAGGACTTCTGTCTCACATCCCATCTCAATCTCCCCTCTTTTAGCTTCTTGAACCCATTCCCCTTGTCCTACCACTACTGGCCCCTTTCAAAAATCCCTCAGCAAAGACCTTTCCAGGCTCCTCCAGCCCTCAGGCAGCCCCTCCCAGGCACCCATCAGGCACCCACCTTCACCCAGCTGCTCTCACACCCTGGCACCTGGCCTGTTGTTCTGTTCTTCGTTACCTGCTACCACCCATTTGCCACCTCTGCCAGGGACAACTGGGGCTGGAACTAATTAAGGGGAGGAAGACCAAAGAGCTGACTGAGTTCAGCAGAACCAGAGCAGATTGTAGGTGAGGAGGGACTGAGGGCACTGCAGAGCCCTGCAGCCACAGGGTGGCTATTGTTCCCTGCCCTTGGGAACAGCCTTCCCCAGCCTTCTGACAGCCCCTTTCAGGGGTTGGAAGGTCCCTATAAGGTCCTTATAACAGCAGGAACTGGGATTGGACTGGATGATCTTTCGAGGTCCCTTCCAGTCCCTAATGTTCTGTGATCCTGTGACTGTTCATCTCTTTCTCTGGTTAAGGTGTGATGTTTTCTCTTCAGCTGAAGCCTGTGCAGCTCCTTCCCCTCCAGGGGCTCTGCCCCCAGCTGCTCACTGCAGACCCCTGCTCCTCCCTGCAGCTCCTGGAGAGCCTGGGCATACAAATGCCTTCTGCTTTAGCAACTGCTCCTTGCTTTGGTCCCCTTGGCTGCACTTTCATGGCCACCCAGTACCAACCAGAAGCTCTGGGCTGGTTGTCTCACTGCACACAAACCAGCTCTTGGGAGCTGAGACGTCTGTGCCTCCTTCAGTAGGAGAAACTGGAGGGACCTAATCTCAAACTGAATCAATCCCACCCACAAAATTAGAGGGAGAGACATCAACCCATTTTCCTTTTCCACCAGTGGAGCCCCAAGCATTTGAGTAAAACCCACCCGAACATGTTCCTATGCAACTGGATCTAGGGGATCCTGCTGTGGTGGGGGGATTGGACTGGATGATCGTTCGAGGTCCCTTCCAGTCCCTAATGTTCTGTGATCCTGTGAGATGTCAGGCAGAGCTGGGTTCAGCCCTGTTTTACAACAGGAGAAACTGAGGCACGCTGCCCAGCTGGTTACTGGGGGTGGGTCTTGGGGCCAGTTTCATAGAATCATTAGGGATTGGAAGGGACCTCGAAAGATCATCTAGTCAAATCCCTCTGCCAGAGCAGGATCACCTAGACCAAGTCACACAGGAACATCTCCAGGTGGGTTTTAAACATCTCCAGAGAAGGAGACGCCACAACCCCCCTGGGCAGCCCCTTCCAGTTTATATCAGAACACCAAGCCTCCCTCATCCCCCATTGCCCTGAGCCTTTCTGGGCTCCTCACCCCGCAAACCAGCACCCAGGAGAGCAGGGAACAGCCTATGCTACCTCCAGCCCCATTGCTGAGCTGCCTGTGAACCATCAACCCAAGGCAACACCTAACATGCACGTTGACCCCAGTGAGCGAGTTGCCATGGAGATCCTCCGGCGATGCAGCACAGATACAGGAGGGCAGTGGAAACGGCTGCAATTAATTTAAGGCATTAGGAACAATTAGTGTTTATTAAATGCAGTTTACTGAAAGCTGCACAAAGCAAACAAATCAACTCCTTTTACCCCCTGAGATAATGAAGGTCTTCCTAGTGCACACTCGGTGGAGAAAATGGTCCAGGGTAGGATGAAATATGCTCCCACCCATCTGCAGAGGGCAAATCCTATTCCTCAGCATCACAGACTATTGATTGTTTGTCTGCAATGAGAACTACCTGGCCCAGTAATCCATTTGATCCAGAGCAAGCCCTGCTGGCGATTAAGAGGTGGAGAGGTGGGAGTTAGCTGCAGATAAAACACCTCGGCTCGTGGCCACAAGCAAAGGTCACTGCGGGCAGGGCCGATACAGTGACCGCTAAGAGCAGGAAACCTGTCTGTCGCTCTATCAGTCACCAGCACTGGCTACAGGCAACGGTCTGGAGGTGCCCTCCAGCATTGGAGGACCTCAGCAGCACTGCATGGAGGATGCATCAAGAGCAGTGTGGCTAGCAGAGCAAGAGAGGGGCTTCTCTCTCTTTATTCTGCTGTTGTGAGACCCCAACTAGAATCCTACCCCCAGCTCTGGTGTCTCCAACACAAAAAGGACCTGGAACTGTTGGAGCGAGGTTGGAGCACCTTGGCTATAAGGACAGGCTGTGGAAGCTGGGGTGGTTCAGCCCAGGGAAGAGAAGACTCCAGGGTGGACTTTAAAGCTGCCTTCCAGAACCTGAAGGGAACCTACATGAAGGCTGAAGAGGGACTTTGCCCAAGGGGATCCAACGATAGGACATCTCAAACACCCTGGCTGCCCGGTTGTTGAACCCCTCCAGGGATGCTGCCTCCCCCACCTCCCTGGGCAGCCTGTTCCAAGGCCTCCCCACTGTTTCTGAGAAGAAGTTTTTCCTCAGATCCAACCCGACCCTCCCCTGGCACCACCTGACCCCATTTCCTCTGGTCCTATCTCTATGGGATGCGCCTGGCTGAACAGCAGCTCTTTGCTGCAGCACTTCCCAGAGGACCTGTTTTTGCAGCCGTTCCCAGCCTCGAGGGTGCAGTGAGCAGCAAAGAACCTCTGCACCGCTTCCGTTTATCCCCCAAATCCTCTGCCCCTGGATGTCCCAAAGGTCACCGACAAGCGCCGGGGTGTTCTCCTACCACTACGGTGCTGCCGAAGCCGGGACCCAAGGGTCCGGTCCCACCACGGGATGGTGTAAACTGCAATTTAATTAGGTCACTCCGTGGATCCATTAAACACAGATGTCCAGATGCAGGAGGTTACAGATTTATTGGGCATTGATTAAATGAACAACCGAAAAAAATCTAATCAGAGCTCGGGAGAGTCACAGTGACTACCGCAGCCATTTGCCAGCTCCCCCCTGAGGGCATCTGAAACAGGCTGTAATTAATATTACACAGCCCTGACAGGCAAGATAAAAGCTCTGGCCAGGCCAGGATGTAATTTAGCTTCCATTTATCCCCAGCATAATTTATTAACTCGAGCAAACACAGTGCAGGCAGCTCTGCAGCTGATGCGCTATGATTTCTCTGTGAGGGGTGGCAGGGGCTCGTTGCTGCTGTTCTCTCTCCCCAGCCGTGGCAGCTCCACCACAAACTAATGGAGCCTCCAGCTGAAAGCTCAATCCCAAAGAGAACTTTGCAAACAGAACCGCCAGCTGTCCTCTGCAGGCAGGGAACGCTGGCTCCAGACCAGCTTGGATGGGGCTCTGGGCAAACTGGTCTGGTGAGAGGTGCTGCTGCCCGTGGCAGGGGGTTGGAGCTGGGTGATTATAGAATTGTCGGGTTGGATGAGACCTCCAAAGGGCAGCCAGTCCAACCCCCCTACAACCAGCAGGGCCAGCACTCACCAGACCAGCTTGCCCATAGCCTGACCTTGCATGGCTCCAGGGATGGGGCCTCCACTCCCTCTTTGGGCAGACTTCAGAGTTACTTGACAGAAGTAACTACAAGAGATACCCTTGCAGGAAAAGCTGCTAGAACATCATAGGTGGTCCTGCTCTGGCAGGGGGATTGGACTGGATGATCTTTCGAGGTTCTTTCCCATCCCTAATGATTCAATGATTCTGTGATCACACTGATATTTACCAACAAAAAAGTCAATTTGGGCTAAAAAACTCCCCAAGTGCTTTTGTGGCTCCTCTCTGGTCCTTTCAAGCACTGGGGGGCATCTTCACCATTGGAACAATTTCTTCACCTTTATCATAGAATCATTAGGGATCGGAAGGGACCTCCAAAGATCATCCAGTCCAATCCCCCTGCCACAGCAGGATCCCCTAGATCCAGTCATTAGGCATGGGAAGGGACCTCCAAAGACCATCCAGTCCAATCCCCCTGCTTGTTCTTTGCCACAATCTTTGCTTGTCTTGCTCTGGCATGATTTCAGTGTCCCGTTAGAAGCAGTCTAAGATTATAAATTGTTGAAAGTAAAAAATACTTTATTACATAATTCACCACGATTGGCTTCATCTCGATTCAAGCACTGAATCTGGACATCGTCAATAAGGCGGCCAAGTAGTCCCACGTGTTAGTATCGTGAGAAAAATAGCATATTGTTAAAATAGTTGGTTATTGTGAAAATAGTTATAATTGTGTGGAGGAGTGACTGAATGGAAGCCACATGGCTCCTGTGGAGCAGGGAAGCTACTTCAAAGTCCAGAGATGTGCAGGTTGCCATCACTTGGGTGGTTATCTGTATGGAAGCCCTTAGGTGCATTAGTCTTTAAGAGACATCGTTACACCGTCCTGTGAGTTTATTGTAGGTGGAAATTAAAGTGACATACAATAATATTACTGGTGCTTTATCCCTGCTGAGTCGACGCACCACGAGTGTGTTCAGCAAAGTGCTGTGCTCTGTGTAAGAGAAGTCTTAGAGAGCATCAGAGAACGTTCTCATCATTATCCGTGCGCTCCGCTATAACCATCACTGCTATTCCTGGATCTTCTTTTGTTGTAGCGCCGAGAAGGGGGGTTTTTTCTTCCACATTTCTAAAGACATTGGTCTACTCTGACTAGAAATGTCTCTTACACCATTAATGTGACTTTTGGTTGTGTTACAGACTGTTAACACTTGAAAAAACGTTTGACTGGGGTCAGGAATTTATGTTTCAAAGCAGTGATAACGTCACTCCATATTTCATCGTATTTCATTTTACTAGCCAGATCATTTTTTTAGGTTGCCTTATTGGAATTGTTTTTTCAGTTCTACGCTGATTTGCATCGATTAGTCAAAACACGATACAATAAAGTGCATTTTTCAGCTTCTTAATTTAGATGGATAAGAAACAAAAACTACAGCCACTGTGGAGCCAATGTAGAGCTCATGACCAAAACCAGACATGACCCCAGTGCAGTTTGAATAGGCAAGTTAGCAGAGGTAGCAGAGTTGAATTGGAGCTAGAATTGACTTTTACTGTACAGAAATTCTATGGTTGATGTGGCCAAACTTATAGGAAGCTGAAGTCCCTTAATCCCCCATAGCCAGCAGTGTGCCCAGGTGGCCAAGAAGGCCAGTGGCATCCTGGGCTGTATCAGAAACAGCGTGACCAGTAGGAGTAGGAAGGTGATGGTGCCCCTGTACTCTGCACTCGTGAGACCGCACCTCGAGTACTGTGTCCAGTTTAGGTCACCACGGTACAAGAAGGACATTGAGGTGCTGGAGCGAGTCCGGAGAAGGGCAACCAAGCTGGTGAAGGGGCTGGAAGACATGCCCTGTGAGGAGAGGCTGAGGGAGCTGGGGCTGTTTA
>JAOXOE010033053.1:0-10513 GCA_028565055.1 Phoeniculus purpureus
CTGGCTCCATCCTCCTGACACCCACCCTTCACATATTTATAAACATTAATGGGGTCACCCCTCAGTCTCCTTTTTTCCCAGCTGAAGAGTCGCAGCTCCCTCAGCCTTTCCTCATCAGGGAGATGGTCCACACTCATCATCGTCTTCATGGCTCTGTGCTGGACTCTCTCCAGCAGCTCTGTGTCCTTCTGGAACTGAGTGGTCCGGAACCGGACACAATATTCCAGATGCAGTCTCGCCAGGGCAGAGGAGAGAGGGAAAAGAACCTCTTGTGATCTGCTAACCACTCCCCTTCTGATCCACCCCAGGATGCCAATGACCTTCTTGGCTGCAAGAGCCCATTGCTGTCTCCTGGCCATCCTGCTGGCCACCAGGACCCCCAGGTCCCTTTCTCCTACGTGGGTCTCCAAGAGGTCAGTCCCCAGCCTGTACTGGTACCTGGGGTTGTTCTTGCTCTCACTATATCCTCTTGGACAACATTATGTCCTTTCATGGTTGCTCATTAAAGGCCGAATTTCTCAGGAAACAGGAGGGTACCCCAGATTTTTATACAAATGCAGAGAAAGCGTTGGTGAAAAGAGTTTAACGAACCCCTCGGCGTTGCTCTAGGGGTGTCACGAGTCACTTGAATTTCTTTACCTCACTGTTTGCCAAGTGTGACTTGGTAGATTCTAGTCGGTGTTAGGTGTCCAGATCTGATTAATGGCAGCTGGACAAACAGCTTTTATTCTGATACGGAATGAAAACGAGAGCTGTCACTGGGATGCAGTGAAGCAGAAAAGGGTGTATGGGGATTTTTAAGGGGATGAAGCAGAACTGCTGAAGAGTAATCACGGATTTCAATTTGTGAGCCAGGATGGGGCAAGGACAAGAGACGTTCAGAGCAGCAGTTCTTGGACTCGTGCTCTGCGTCAGGCAAAACGTGACCTTCAATCTCTGAGCAGTGTGCTCTTGACCATGGAATTCTATGATTCTATGACCTACGGTGAATTTTCCAGCTCTAGTTTTGAATTACTTCATTTTGATTTCGTTAACAGATCGCATTCCTGTTTTCTAACTCATCTCTCTCTTGCTGGTGAGGTTGTCTGTAGTGATGTCTTCAGCAGGGCAGTAAGGACCCCTGTGCCAGGTCATGCATCCTAATTAGTTTTGTGCTCAGAGATCGTGCTCCTTCTTTCTGGTTCAAACAACTCGTCAAGGGACCATATAAACATCAGAAGGAACTTCTTCCCAGTGAGGGTGACGGAGCACTGGAAGGGGCTGCCCAGGGGGGTTGTGGAGTCTCCTTCTCTGGAGGTGTTTAGAACCCACCTGGACATGTTCCTGTGTGACTGGGTCTGGATGATCCAGGGGGATTGGACTAGATGATCTTTGGAGGTCCCTTCCAATCCCTGATGCTCTGTGGTTCTGTGAAGTGACGTCTAATGGTTTGAATGCACCTGTAGTGTTCTGTATTGCTAATTTGTTAGGTGTTTTCTGCTAAAACCCCAAGCTGTCTTTGGGGTTTTGGTCTGTCGAAGGACTTTTACACCAAACAAAGAAGTGTTTCAAGTTTTGTGAAGGAACAAGCTTTTTTCCAGCCTCTTCAGAATCAGAAGAGTCTGCAAATCAGCTGGTACCTTCCGTGAACCTCAGCTGAAAGCTCTAGGCGGCTGTTTCCTGGAGCTGTCTACGTGATCTTATTTAACACCTCTTACACACAAACACCTGCAGTGGGTTGTTTTGCTTCTTACAAGGTTGTTTTTCCAGACGTTCTTGTGGAAAGAAAAGAGCACAAAGCTGAGCAGTTGTGAAAGGTGTCAGATAAGTGGAAATTGTCTCCTATTTCCTGGATTTCTTCTGAGCTGCAGACCCAAGAAGACAAAAGATCAATGGCATTAGCCATAATTTCTGGGGAAGGTTTTAGCTAATAGTTCTTAGAAAGGACCATCAAGGCTCTGCTTGAGGTGTCAGGCTGGTTTCTTGTACCTTACTGCAGGTCCTCTGGTCTTCACAGAATCACAGAACATTTAGGGATTGGAAGGGACCTCATCTAGTCCAACCTCCCCCCCAGAGCAGCATCACCTAGACCAAGCCCTCTGTGCCCCTAGCCCCATCCTGTAGGGCTTTGAGTGTAGAAAAAGCAGTGCTGTAGTGCCCTTACAAAATGGTCTTGTTAATGGAACGTGTTGTGTTCTATGAGAGAGAGGTCCGATTGAATCTGAAGAGTCGTCTGTGCGCGTTGAGCTCAAGGCCATTTCTTCTCAGGGAGAGGTACCTTATCTTCGGTTAATTCAGGCTGTCAGGTGCAAGGAGCTGCAGACCTATAAGAGCAGGAGTAATTCTTTATAAGAATTCAAATCAATATCAGACCCAGCTCTGCCTCTCTCACTGAAAGGGACTGGTTCCTAAAGGAGCAGACTCAGGAAAAACTGGAGAGTTTATTAGGGTGGAGGGAGACGTCACCTTTATTAATATTTAATAATAGCGAAGGATTAGGCTGAAAAATGCCCTTAGGACGAGCAGGTAATCGGAAGGCTGGAGCTGTGTGCTGTGCTGAACAAGATATGGGGGTTTATTTTAGGTACTCTAAACCAGGTGCAAACTCTGGGCTGCAAACCCAGATATTGACTGTACTTGGATTAGCCGGCGAGACCCTTCCTCGAGAAGCTAACCTGAGCAAAATCAGTGCCGTGCAAGCGCTCGTCACTGGGTACGAAGAATTCATGAATAAATCATCATAAGATGCAGTTTCATAACATTATAGCATTACAGGGAGGTTTTCTTCCTCCTGCTCACATAGGAAGGTTACTATGGTGACAGAAGACTCATTTGAATGATTGTCTCTCAGTCGCTGAGTATTTCTCTGCCTGGCTTCTCCAGGTTGGTACCTTTCCTTTTCAAACCAAAGTGTTGAAGCTGTAGGAGATATCATAGATTCTCCTACAAGGGCATCAGGACCAAAACAAGAAGTGTCTCACACAGATAAACAAAACAGAGACAGGGAAGGAAAAAAAAGAAAGAGAAAAAGCTGTTTCTGTTCAACACAGGAAACTAGGCAGAAAAAAACAATCCGAAGAAAACACATCCTGGAGAAAAAGTAAAAACATCAGACTTGCAGCTACTAAACCTGGAGTTTCAGTTGGCTTTGTGATGAAGGTGTTCTGAGTGGGATTTTCTTTAAAAGGAAGATGAATTTTGAATGAAAGAATGGGATAATTTCTCATTTACAAGAGCAGATCTGCTGTGGGAAGGTCACAGCCATATGGAGATATAGAATCATAGAACATTGGGGATTGGAAGGGACCTTGAAAGATCATCTAGTCTGATCCCCCCACCACAGCAGGATCACCCAGATCTAGTCTCACAGGAACATGGCCAGGCGGATCTTAAATATCTCCAGTGAAGGAAACTCCACAGCTCCCCTGTGCAGCCCCTTCCAGTGCTCTGTCACACTCACTGGGAAGAGGTTCCTTCTCACATTGATGTGGAACCTCCTGTGTTCCAGCTCACACCCATTGCTCCTTGTCTTGTCATTGGATGCCACTGAGCAGAGCCTGGCTCCATCCTCCTGACACCCACCCTTCACATATTTATAAACATTAATGAGGTCACCCCTCAGTCTCCTCTTCTCCAAGCTAAAGAGACCTAGCTCCCTCAGCCTTTCCTCATAAGGGAGATGTTCCACACCCTTCATCATCTCTGTGGTTCCATATCTAGGTGCAGGTTTTCTTTAATAACCTTAGTGTGGCCACTTTCAAGAAATCCCTATATCCTTTGCATTACTTTCCTCAAACAAAAAATAATAACATGCAAAACCATTTTACCAATGGAAAGATGAAAATGGCCTGAAAATGAGTGAAGTTTGTGTAATTTTTCAGATGGCTGAATGCGAATGGGGGGAATAAGAGCGTCAGTTGCTATCAGCTAAGCAGGGGCATTGTTTTGATGGGTACTAAAGTGGTACGCTGACCAGAAAAATCACATTGGGTGAATGGAACCTCATGTTCTTCAAGAAAAGGGGCCTCTTGAAAGCTTAAAAAAACACTGAAGTATAAGCTGAGAAAATTTGGCAAGGAAGTAAAGCCCCAAACCACAAAAATAATATCTGCATTTTTTAGATCCCTGAAGAGGAGGAGAAAAATGAAGAAGGAGTGCCAATATTTATTTTTTTAGAAAAAGTTCTAAAAAAGATTCTTGAAACCGATGTGAATGGGGAAATTACAATAGCACATCGTACTCAGCGGCTCTTCCTGTAGAGCAGAGTATCACAGGAGCTATATAAAAGAAAGCTTTGAAGGCTTGCAAAAAAGAAGTGTTTTACTCAGAAGCTTGTTTGTAAGGAAGGGGAAAGGAGACCTTACTGTAAAGAGAAATTGAGAATATTTTGTTAGACCAAAGTGTGCAAAGAAAAAGATAATGTGATATTTTGGTGACATTTTAGAAGTGTTTACTCTCATGTGACTATGGGAATTGGGGCAGAAAGGATGTTGTTAAAGCGGCTTAAATGTATACAAAACCCCTGAAAATAGTGAAGAATCGGTGAAATAATATCCTAATATTTAGGATGTTAGATTTATGAAGGGAGTAGAACCCTAGCCTCACTGATGAGGAAAGGCTGAGGGAACTGGGTCTCTTTAGCTTGGAGAAACAAAGACTGAAGGGTGACATCATTAATGTTTATAAATATGTGAAGGGTGGGTGTCAGGAGGATGGAGCCAGGCTCTGCTCAGTGGCATCCAATGATGGGTGTAAGCTGGAACACAGCAGGTTACACATAAACATGAGAAGTAACTTCTTCACAGTGAGGGTGACAGAGCACTGGAACAAGCTGTCCAGGAGTCTCCTTCTCTGAAGACGTTTAAAACCTGCCTGGACGTGTTCCTGTGCGACTTGATCTAGGTGATCCTGCTGTGGCAGGGGGTTGGACCACATGATCTTTTGAAGTCGCTTCCAATCCCTGATGTTCTGCAATTCTGTAAATTTGAATGGTCCTTCCTGTCTATTTACATTCTCAGTTTCTCGTTTCAGAAAAGCAAAATAAGGTGTTTGATTGTTTCAAGTTACCTGACTTTGAAATTTCTTAATGTTTTCTTTATAAATTGACATGTCTTGACCCCTCATTACAATGTACATATATTTTTTCCTGCTAAATCTGAAAGTTGATCACTTTGCTAAATATTTTCAAATTACTTAATGCGTACTCAGCATGCTTTTTCATAAACCCTAGGAGTCTGGTTTCATGCCCTTGATGTCTGTCATGTCAATCTGTACTTCGAATACATGAAGCAGCCTTGAAGTCTGTCACGTATTTGTAGCAAGCTCTGTGTTGTTAGGTGGTTCTGGAGAAGAAAGTTTGCTGTATGTGCGTGGGAACCGTTATTTTTTTTAATCGATGAAGATATGCGTTCAGAATTGTTCTTGAAAGAAATGGCAACGCTAGCAAATGCCTGAAAAAAGGGAAATCCAAGTCCTTGACAGGAGAGAATGATTTTCAGTAATTGTTCTCATGTGTTCCTAACCTCAAAAACTGTACAGTGGTGCTAAACGATTTTATGAGAAACTCTGTGTGTCTGGGTCAGGGGTGTAAGCAGGCCTCTGTAGTTGTCTCTAAATGGCTTTCTGATAATAGATCTGTGATTTGGTTTTGTGAGTGTGATGGGTTAGGTCTTGTGACCTGGGACTCCGTGTTTTCTTGGCAGGCGTGTCAAGTGCAAAGGTTACGAATTTGGAAGCATAAGACATCGATATAGGGAATGTACCAGAAAAGTTCTGTTTACAATTGCCAGGCTGTTATGAAATGCTTAATATGAAATCACCTTCTACCTTGTGACTGAAGCTTATTACTACTTGCTGTTTTAAGTGTAATTGTAAAGGGTAGTTTATAGCATTTCCCACAATGATAATTTGTATTTTCATTGTTTCCTTGGCTTCTTTTCTTTTTCTTTCCTACCTGTTCATAACAAAAAAAAAAAAAGTTGAGGTGTACACAATTTAAATTTTTAAATTTTCACTTTTTTCATTTTGTCCCTCCTAACTCACTTTATACAGGCCCATGCAGAAACCTTTTGGATAGTTCATGCCAGTCACATCTGTGTTCGGTTATTTTCCAGAAGGGTAGTGTCAGACTAACAAAACCCCCTCAAATTTGTAGAGATATATCTATTTATTTATCTATTTATTTATTTTCAGTGTTACAGAATTTCATTGAAAAAAATATTTTCTCAGCCTTAGGGAATGTTAAATATTCATTTGACAAGGATGGATGAGTGAGCTTCAGAGTGTTTCTCTTCTCTCCCTAGCAACTGCATTAGAAGGAAAGTCTGTCATGATCAACTGCTCCTTACCTGGAAATCTGGAACACCAAGGCTATTTGACTTTTGTTCGTTTTGATAACATAGGTGTAGGGAGTGGAGTGACTGAGATGAACCTAGAACTGTTCTTCCTGTCTTACTCAAGGTTGGCACACATGAGGTAGGCATGTAGTTTGCTCTTGCAGGTTGTGCGCCTTCTAAATGTTGGTGACAGTGAACAAAGAATGAAATACAGGAAAAAATCTTATTCAGACTAAAAGACCACTGTATATGGAGATGGCAAGGGCTTATTTTGTATTAGAAGAGACACATCTTTGCAAGCTTCATTACAAAGCAAAGACAGCAAAGGTACAGTACAGAGTTAGTGCATAAATAAAATAGTTGTAGCTATAGTTGCCAGTGTTTAAGAAGAAATTAATTTGGTGGAAACTGCAGAACTGGACACATAAATCAGAAACACTGTACAAGAGAGAGACTTGAGCAGTTATTTTGGTTATTGGACTGCTGGAGGGGAAGCTAGTTAGTATACAATACAGGACTTATGTGTACTTCCAAATCTTTGACTCAAGTAAAAGATGAAGAGTTGCTTTGGGTTGAGCTATCGGGATGCAAGAATACACAATTGGACCTTGCTCAGTGAAGAAAAATCTATTCAAATACAGAGTGAATTAGTTTTTTAAATTAAAATATTAAAGTTATAGAAATCAGAGGGTTAAACTTAGGAGGAAAAAAGGATGAATTCATCGCAGCTTCTTGCATTTCTAGAGGAAAAAGAAAATTAAATATATATCATGTAGCAAAGACAATACAGAATGGCAGAGGTTAGAAGGGACCTCCTGAAGGATTGTCTTGTCCAACCCAATAATATATTGTGTTTCTGGCTAACAGCCATCTTTATAGCACCTAATTTGGTGACTGTTTTAGTTTCAGAAAGAATAATCAACATAAAAGAATGAAAAACCAACAATATCCTTTTGCATGCTGTGCCTGGTGCTATGAGATACCAAAGAAATAGCTTCAAAAATAAGCAAAATACTAAGGTTTTCTCCAGTGGAGATAATCTATCAGGACTTCTAGCAAAAAAAAAAAGGGTGATATTTCTGGTCTCTTAGTTAATGCAGTATGTGAACATTGCAGCTGTTAATTAACAATTGATTCATTATCAGTACTTGAATAATTACTGAAGTAGGTTTGTGATTAAAAATATGTAGACAATGGGAAATAAAGGAGAGATCTTGAATTTAAACCTGCCTGGATATGTTCCTGTACAACTTGATCTAGGTGATCCTGCTCTGGCAGGGGGATTGGACTAGATCATCCAGCCAGTGGATGCATTACTGTATTAAAAACATACCAATGAGTAAAAGTGAGGTTTTGCAAAGAGAAGTGAGCTTAAACAGTTTTAGCTGATATGAAAAATGAAAAGTGTTCTCCGTTCAAATGTAGACATTATCAATTGTATGACTGGATTTTTTTTTTTTATTAAAAATGGTTTATTTAAGACTTATCTAGAATTCTGTGCTCAGTTGTGAAGTTTAAACCATTAAAAGATGCCTAGGTGAAGAAATCTATGACTGTTTTAGGAGAAATGTATAACGTTATCAGAACAATGACCACTGACTTTAAATATAAATATATATAAATTTTGAGTGGAACACACTTTAATTTTGGTTTGAGAAAACTTGGTAACATAATTTTAGTGTCTTCTGGTGAATGAAGTGTGGGGTTTTGATGTTCATATGAGTAATAAAATGAATGACACATGCAGTCTATGAAAAGTATAGAATAGCCAGGCTTCACTCATGTGATGGGAGAAAGCACAGTGCCAAAAGTCACCCTGGAGCAGAAAAGCCCCACAAAACAAGGGATTCAAATTTAAAAAAATGAAACTACTTCAGTTTGACTCAGGAAGAAGAAAGAATTACGTACCGATGTCAGTATTTTCTGCTGTAAACTGTATGTACCTAGTAACAGAAGGTTTAATGCGTCCTATTTGAAACATTGCATCCTATTTGAAAATAGTGTTAAGTGAATGTTAGAGAGGATGACAGAAATGGGTTGTATATCTTGGACAGGAAAACAATACAACAGAAATGCGGAAGTAATTGAGATGATTTGATATTGACACGATAATCAGATATTTCTAGGACTAACAGACAGTTAAGAAGAGCGTAATTGAGGACAGTAATTGAATTATAGACTCTTTCCTTTCCTCTGATTTCCTATCCTTTCTACTGCTTTACAGAAGCGCTATCTTAAGTCATTTATTTCACAGTTGGGCGGATGTGGATGTACCTCTATGAAGTTGCAGTTGCTTCGTACTTGAGTACGAAGGGGAAGAAAGAAGCAAACAGTGAAGGATCAGTATGCAGTGCTTTTCATGCTGATCTATAAAAACTAAGCTGTTGTAAATGTTGGGACATTGTAAATGTATTACTGTGAATCATCTAAAATGTTAATACGTGGAATATAATCAGTAGTAAACATTGTTCTTTTGGAAAAAAAAAATAGGAAAGCTAGAATCAATTTTGAAAGAGAAAGTAAATTCCTGAAGCTCGATGTTTTGTCAGGGAGCTAATCTGGCTAATCTGCTGGCTGCTGAAGATTGTGTTACAACTTTGCAAGGTCTTTTCTCTGGGACACTGCTCTCACCTTTGAGCTTTTTTTAACTTGACTGTTTTCCTCCCTGTTTCCTCTCTGTATCTTAAGAACCTGTGTGTTTACAACAATCATGTATCAGATAACAGCTGAATACATTCAAATGAGGTGGGTGCTGAAATCTTTGAAGACATTGTTCTTAACCATCTGAATTTCACTTACAGATTACTCGCTGTATCCTAACACCTGATCTCAATGAAAGGCTGAAGGAAAATTGAGGTTACTCAGCCCATCAAAGAGAGAGCTAAGCAGTAACTGGATCATGGGCTGTAATTACCGACACAAGGAAAAGTTATCTGAACAGTAAAAGACTCTCTAACATCACAGACAAAGGTGTCATGAGACCTAGTGGCTAGAAGCCAAAGTCAACAGAGTTCAAAGTAAAAATAAGGTGCAGATTATTAACCATTGCAAGAATTTCACATTTCAAGTAGTAATTTCACAGCTGGCCTATGACTGAATGGAGGTAGGATACAGCCTTTTGCATGTGTGTAGGTGATCTCCAGAGACATCAGCCTATTCACTTCTTCATGATTGTACTTAGTTAGTGTGGAGAGCTGAGGCAAACGAAACAGTGCCATCAGCCACAGTAGTGTACAAAGTTGTGTCTGTAACTTCTCCTCTTGTAGATAGTACAAGAGGCTCAGTATGTTCCTCTGTCCAGTTTCCATCAGGGACAGAACTAAGATTTGCGTGGCTCTTTAATGCACTGGAACACATTTGTGGCAGTATTGTTACCATTGTCTGTGAAATAGATGCCTCAGAGTTATGAGAAAAATCGTTGTGAAGAAAAAAAAAATCACAAAAATCCCTGGAACTCTTTTAACACCAAGCGTACAACCTAAATTAGCTTTTTCATCTTACTAACTTGAAGCTACATCAGTCAAAAAAATGGAAGGAGCACAATTTCCATTACTTCAAGCATGAAGGATCGTTGACAGCAGCAACATATGGTCTTCCTAACATTTCACTATTCAGAAGTTGGGGGAGGTCATGATTACAGAAAGCAAAGACCTCAATTGAGTGTGTAAATAACTGTAGTGCTTTTGAGCTGCTACACCAACAGTTTCTATGTACCTAATGGAGAACAGAGACAGTCTGAAATGGTCTTCCTTGCATTTCTCCTTAGCAAAGGTGTTTGCTGTGTTTCTTTCTTTCATGAAGACTGCAGCTCTCTTAGTAACTTAGTAATTGAGGAGAGTAATTGAATTATAGACTCTTTCCTCTGATTGCCTATCCCTTCTACTGCTTTCTACAGTGCTGTCTTAAGTCATTTATTTCACAGTTGGGTGAATGTGCCTCTGTGAAGTTACAATTGCTTTATACCTGAGTACAAAGAGGAAGAAAAATGCAAACAATGGAGGGTTGGTATGCACCATGCTTTTTGTGCAGATATATAAAAATTAAGCTGTTGTAAATATCAAGACGTTGTAAGGCACAGGATGCAGAGCCTGGGTGTAGTGAAGGGATGGTCCCCATCCCTGTTAACGGGTTGAAACTAAGAAACTGCTTTGCTCCCAGGTTTTAAGGGGAAAGGAAACCAAAGCAGTCAGGTCTCAGTG
>JAOXOE010033054.1:0-10512 GCA_028565055.1 Phoeniculus purpureus
ATGGCGTCACTAGCCCAACTATGACGTCACTAGCCCAACTATGACGCCACTAGCCCACCTATGACGTCACTACCCCAACTACGACTTCACTAGCCCAACTATGGCGTCACTAGCCCGGCCCTCCACGGTACTTTGCACCCGTCGGGGTGCCCCAGGGCGCCCAGTGCCCGTCCCTCGCTCCTCCCCGGTCCCACCCCTCCGGTCCCGGACTACAACTCCCGGCGGCCCCCGGGCACAGTTTCCCGCCACCTTCCCGCGCCATGGCGCCGTTCGAGCCGTCGGCGCTGCCCGAGCTGCTCCCCGTCTTCTATCGGCGGCTCTTCCCGCACGGCCCCTACGGCCGCTGGCTCAGCTACGGCAGCGGTGAGGGCGGGGCGGGGGGGGGCTCTGGTACCGGGAGAGCACGGAGAGGGGTGGAGATCCGGTACCGGGGGAGCCGGAGATGTGAGCTCTGGTAGCGGGAGAGCGCGGGGTAGGGGGCTCCGCTCTCGGGTCCCATCTCCCGTCGGGGGTGGCGGTGGGTGTCTGCACCGACGGGGTCCGGGTTAGAGGTGCTGGGGGCAGCAGGAATTCGGGGGAGGGTTGTCCTGGGCTCGGGACAGGGGCAGCGCTGCCCTCTCCCCATCCGACCTCCCACTCCCCCCGCAGTGAAGACCTTCCAGCTGCGGGAATTTTCCTTTACCCTGCGGGACGATGTCTACCTGCGATTCCAGTCGTTCGACAGCGCCCGGGAGCTGGAGCGGGAGCTGCAGAAGGTCAACCCCTACAAGATCGACATAGGGGCCATCTATTCCCACCGTGTGAGTCCGGCTGCCCTCCACCCTAAAGCTCTGGGGGTCGTCGCTGGTCGCGGGGCCTCCCAGGCTGAGCCGGCTCCATACCGCAGCCCAACCAGCACAGCACAGTCCACCTCGGTGCCTTCCAGCCGCAGGAGAAGGAGTTAGTCTTCGACATAGACATCACCGACTATGATGACGTCCGGACCTGCTGCAGGTTCCTGGGGGGCATCACGGCAGGAGGAAGAACTGGGGTTTGGGAGGGGGCTGTGGGGGCTGTGAGCAGCAGCCTGACCCCCGCTGCTCTGCCTCCAGCTCAGCTGATATCTGCACCAAGTGCTGGACCCTCATGACCATCGCTGTCCGCATCATCGACCGGGCGCTTGTGGGTGAGGGGCTGGGAAACACTGCCCTTGTGGGTGAGGGGGGACCCTTGTGGCCCCTGTCTTTGTGCACCGGGGTCACATCCAGACCTCAGAGTGGAGCTGGAGCTGCCCTCTGGGGAGGCTGTGGGGGGCAGAGGAAGCTGTGGTGCTCAGCAGGGGTTGCCCTACGGCCAGGACCCTGTGGCCTGCCCCATGCAAAGCCCCACTGTTCCTCTGCAGAGGACCTGGGCGTGAGGCACCGCCTGTGGGTCTACTCGGGCCGGAGGGGTGTCCACTGCTGGGTGTGCGACACTGCTGTGCGGAAGTGGTCCCCAGCACTGCGGTCGGCTGCTGTGGAGTACCTGACCCTGGTGAAGGTGGGTGCTTGGGGGGCTGGGCACCCCCTGCCCCCCTGTCCAGCCTGACTTCTGCTGTCCCCCAGGGCGGAGCAGAGACTGTGAAGAAAGTGAACCTCTGTGAGCCCATCCACCCCTTCATCAGGTTGGTGGGTGCCCCCCTCTGTAGCCCCCATGGGGCGATGATGCCCTTCTCTCCGCAGCCCCCGTGGGTGCTGCCTGCGAGGCACTGACCCCTTCCCCTCCACAGGCGCTCGGTCGGTGTGGTGGAGAAGTACTTTGAGGGCTACGCGCTGGAGGGGCAGGACATCCTGGGCAGCCCTGAGCGCTGGGACAAAGTGCTGGCCCTCATCCCAGAGGATATCCTTGCTGCAGCGGTGCTGGAGGGAGGGTTGGTGCTGGGGGAGCAGGGTCAGCAGTCTGCTGTCAGCCTTGACTGCTGCTCACAGCACCGTGAGCCCCTGCGGGCAGAGTTCCCCAGGAAGAAGGACTCATTGCAGCGCTGGGAGCTGCTGAAGGGCAAGATGGAGCGGACACGGGTGAGTGGCTGCAGAGCTGCCCTGGGATAGGGGCTGGGTGCTGCCGCGCTATGTCCTAACCCACCTGTGCTGCTGCAGCAAGGGATGGGAAAGGTTGCACCCTGCTACGCAGACTGGGAGGTGATGCTGCAGTGCTGCTTCCCCCGCCTCGACATCAACGTCAGCAAAGGTGTTGGGCACCTGCTGAAGAGCCCTTTCAGTGTCCATCCCAAAACGGGTGGGTTTTGTGGCCTGTAGAGCCAGCACTGCTTGGGGATCCCTGAGCCTGGTACCTCTGGGTGACTCCCCTCTCTCACAGGGCGCATTTCTGTGCCACTGGACTTGCAGAGGCTGGACCAGTTTGACCCATTTGCTGTCCCCACCATCAGGTAGGGTGAGCAGGGCTGCTGCTGTGGTAGGTCCCGGCTCTGTTGGCAGCCCCCTCCATGTCCCAGTGTCTCCTGCAGCGACCTGTGCCATGAGCTGGACGCAGCCAGTGACAACGGGGAGCAGGAGGATGGGGGAGAAAAGGAGCCAAAGCGTTGTGTGAGGGGTGAGTGAGGCCGGGGCACTTGGGGGTCCCCAACACCTGCTCCCACTCCTGCTCAACCCCCGGTACCTCCAGACTACAAGAGGACCAGCCTGGCGCCCTACGTGCGGCTGTTCGAGCAGTTTGTGGAGGAGATGGAACGAGCCCGGAGGGGAGAGCAGCTCCGAAGCAGTGGTGAGAGCCAGGCAGGGTTGCAGTGGCTGGGGGACCCTGATGGGGACCCCTGTGCTCCAGGATTGGCTCTTTTGCTGTGCAACTTCCCATTTCTCCTCTTTGCAGACCTGCAGGGAGACTTCTGAGGCCTTGCTGTCAGTGGCCACAGGGCTACCAAGAAACCAATTCTGCTGTTACTTCTGCCAGCTGCAGGGCTTCTGCTGCTGGTGGGGCTCCTGGTGCTGCAGGGCAGGACCCCAGCAGCTGGACCCTAAGTCTTTCACCCCATCACTTTCCCTCGTTGTTGTATTTTTCTGACACCATTAAAAGTCTCCAGGCACCGAGTGCTGGGCCTAGGGCTGCGCAGGAGCTGGGAGGGTGCCATGGCTGAGGCCTGGCCCTAGGGGGGGAGCGGGAGACCCTGCCTGAACCCCCACCCCGGAGCCCAGGCCCCTCCTGAACCCCACGCCCCCGCCCGAAGTTCACGGCCCTGAGGGCTGCTTCACGGCGCCTCAGTACCCGCTCTTCTCAGAGGCCGCAACCGGGGGTCTCTGGCGGGGAGTTCAGGCCCACGCGGCGCCCGGAACGGCAGCGGGGGAACGGCGGGGCGGGAGGACCGGGTGCGCTGCCCGCTGCCCCGGAAGCACTGCCCCCGCCGGAAGTTCCACCGCGAGCTGCCGCTCGGTCTTTTTCTGCCGCCATCTTGGACCCTGCTCCCCGCACGGTCGGTCTTACAGCCGCCATCCGCTGCCATCCGCCGCGGCAGGGGCCCCAGTGCCGGGGCCGGGTCGGGGGGGAGGGTGCGGGGGGGCCCTGCGGTGCTCGTCTGAGGCTCCGCTGGGGCCGGGATGGCGCCGGCAACGGGAAAGGGAGGGGAGCGGCGGCCGAGGCGCCCGCGGGGGTACCCGCGACCGGTCCGCGGCGCTCGGCGCCGCCGGGACCGTGGTGTCCGGCCGCGCCCGGCCGGCCAGGGTGCCTGCGCAGGCCCATCGGTGCCGGGAGGCGCTCGGTGTGCGGGTTCCGGTGCGGACCCTCGCGACCGCGGCCTCCTGCCTTCTCCCTCCCGCAGAAATGCCCGGCGAAGCCACAGAAACCGTCCCCGCCACCGAGCAGGAGCTGCCGCAGCCGCAGGCTGAGACAGGTGAGGCCGGGGGGAGCTCAGCGAGGCTGGGGACGGGGGTCCCGGTCCTTGCCCGCACTGGGTCGGTGTCGGGACAGAAACCCGGCGTTAGTGACGTCATTGGCAGCTCTTCCTGCCCCACTCGGGACCGGGATGCCCGCGGTTCCTCCTAGCCGGAGCTGGTGTCCGGTGCCCTGGGACTCGCCGCGGTGGCGTCCCCGGTCGGGGGATCTGGGGGCTGCGGGAGAGGGTGGGAGATGTTGGGGGGTGGCCGCTGGATAGGGCTGGGTGACAGCCGGAGGTGCCCGGGCGTAACCGGGATTCCTGCGGGGGGAGCGGCGCCCCGATGTGTTCCGCCCCCACGGCCCTGCGCTTGCTTCCCTTCGGGTTTGGTCTTCCAGTGCCCTGACGATTCGGGATCGGGGGACACGGGGTGTTCTGGGTCCCCACAGACTGTTGCTTGGTGAGGTGTTTCCGTGGTGATTTCTCTCTTCCTGCTGATACCCAGCTGCCCCATCCCGGATCCCGCGGGATCGGGAACGGCGGTCCTGGGACAGCCTGGGCAGTTCCAAGTGTCCTGGTACCATTTAGGGCCTTTCAGATCTCTCCCCACCTGCTAGTGTTGGCGCGGGGGATACTGGGCCGGGGACTTGGGGCTGTCCCGGTCCATCCCGGGACAGTGCTGGGCATGCTGAGGCAGCAAATGACTTCCCCAGAGAAGGCCTAGGGACCAGTGGTCCCAGCCCCTGCTGGCCCCAGCACAGGGTGCCCCCGGCATTGGGGCGCTGATGCGGGCGGGGCCGGTTCTGCTCTCCCCCACCGCTCCAGCAGTGCTGGTTACACTGGTCAGACTGGTGCTGCCTCTGCCTTCACTGGTTCGTTTGACTCACCAGTTGATGCTGGGACTGGCTGGACTTGGGCTCCAGGTGCCAGGGAGCTGGACCCCAAGTGCTGGTATCTGCCTGGACAAACCTGTTCCTGCCCATCCAGCTCTCAGCACTGTCGCTCCCACAGCACCCTGGATGCCAGCTGTTGTTAGGGCTGGGGGGGGGCATTAGCCCTGACAGCCTGTGCTGGGGGTCCCAGTGTCGGGGGGTTGGGGGCTGCTGGTAACAACTTCTTACCCTCTGTGGGTCCTCGAGTAGCAACTGGATGCTCAGCACTGCTGCCCACCTGGAGTTGTTTCTGGGACCACAGGCAGGCATCTTGCTGTGCCCTGAGCTGGGTGCTCAGCAGTGGGGGAAGGACCTGCTTTGTGCTGGGTCCAGACAGACTGACTGGTAGTGGCTGTCTGCTGCCCTAGTAGTGGGGAAGGGAGGAGGGGTTAAGAGGCAGCTTCCAACCCCTGGTTCCCCCTTTCTTCCTCTCAACACCTTCACTCTTTTCTCTCCTTTAGCTCCTCAGGCTGCTCCTTCCCCTGCTGTCCCACCCGTTGCCCCTCCCACTGCCCCCCCTGCCCCTCTGTCTCCCATGGTGGTCCCAGCCACAGCCATCTCTGTGTTCTCTGGCCCCCCTCAGCCCCCTCCTCCAGCTCCGCAGCTCCCAGCAGGTCTTGCAGCCCCAGGGTCTCCAGGACCTGCCCCAGTTGGCCCAGTATCCCTAGTTAACCCAGTCCCAATGTCTCCTGCTTCCTCTGCAGTGATGGTGGCCCCACACACACCCCCTGTGAGCCCTGGTTCTCCCGTTGGGGGAGCTGCAGCCTTGGCCCCTTCCCAGGGTCCTGGGACAGCCCTGGCTGCTCCCCCACTGTCCTCCCCTGTGGTGCCATCTCCCCCACCGGTGCCCCTCCAGTTCTTGCCTTCTCCCAAGGCTGTTCCCTGGCCCCCCACCCCTGGTACTGCCCCCCTTTCCCCAGCAGCACCGCCAGCCCCTGGCAGCCCTGTCCTGGCCTCCCCCCTCTCTGCCCCCCAGCGCCCAACCCTGCCGGGCGCCATCCCCTCACCTCTCTCCCTGGCTGCTTCTCCGGCCCCCCTCGTGCCCACTGGGGTGGGCAGCCCTGTTGCTGCCCCAGGGGCTCCAGTCTCTCCTCTGGTTCCAATTGCTCTTCCAGTTGCCAAGACCAGTCCCATGGGCTCTGTCCCAGCGGCCCCGGTTGCTTCCTCTGTGGCCAGGACTTCCCCTGGGAGCCCAGACTCTCAGGCAGTTGCTCCTGCTCCATCCCTGCTCACCCTGGGCTCTGCCACTCCTCCGGGGCCACTGGTGGCTGCAGCTGCCTCGGCCAGACTGTCTCCAGTGAGCACCATTTCCCCACCAGCAGTTCCACTGCCCACTGCCACCTCAGCCCCTGCTAGCTCCCCACCAGCAGGGGCAGCTCCTGCCCCCTTGAGCCCAGTCAGTGCCCTGGCCTTACCAGCAGTGGCAGCTCCGACTGTGGCTGCTCCTGCGGCCAAAGCGACTCCCAAGAGCCCAGAGGCTGCTCCCTCAGCCCCAGCTACACCAGTTCCATCAGGTCCTGCACCCAAATCCCCCCCTATAAGCCCTGTCACTGCCTCCCCAACCAGCTCCCCACCTCTGCCACCAGCGATGACAGCTCCAACCACCCCCCCTGCAGCCAAAGCAGCTCTCAAGAGGTCAGTGGCTGCTCCCTCAGCCCCAGCTGCACCAGTTCCTGCAGCTCCTGCTGTCACCCCTGCAGCCAAGGCAGCTCCCAAGAGTCCAGTTGCTGCTCCCTCAGCTGCAGCTACACCAGTTCCTGCTGCTCCCACTGTCCCCCCTGCAGACAAAGGGACTCCCAAGAGTCCTGTTGCTGCTCCCTCAGCCGCAGCTACACCAGTTCCTGCAGTTCCCCCAGCTCTGGCTGCCCCCCCTGCAGCCAAGTTCCCCGTTGTGAGCCCTGTTGCTGTCCCCCCTGCCAGCTGCCCCCCTGTTCCAACTCCAGCTGCCCCTCCTGCGGCCAAGGCAGCTCCAAAGAGCCCAGTGGCTACACCCTCAGCCCCAGCTGCACCAGTTTCTGCAGCTCCTGCTGCAGCCAAGTCACCCCTTCTGAGCCCTGTCACTGCTCCGTTGGCCCCTGCCAGCTCCCCACCTGCTGCACTAGTTCCTGCTGCCCCTCCTGCAGCCAAAGCCGCTCCCAAGAGCCCAGTTGCTGCTCCTTCAGCCCCAGCTGCACCAGTTCCTGCAGCTCCTGCTGCGCCCCCTGCAGCCAAGGCAGCTCCCAAGAGCCCAGTGGCTGCTCCTTCAGCCCCAGCTGCACCAGTTCCTGCAGCTCCTGCTGTGCCCCCTGCAGCCAAGGCAGCTCCCAAGAGCCCAGTGGCTGCTGCTTCAGCCCCAGCTGCTCCAGTTCCTGCTGTCACCCCTGCAGCCAAGGCAGCTCTCAAAAGCCCAGTTGCTGCTCCTTTAGCTGCAGATGCACCAGTTCCTGCAGCTCCTGCTGCCCCCCCTGCAGCCAAGGCAGCTCCCAAGAACCCAGTTGCTGCTACTTTAGCCGCAGATGCACCAGTTCCTGCAGTTCCAGTTGCTCCCACTGCAGCCAAAAAGCCCCCAAAGAGCAGCCGTGCTGCTGCTCCAGCAACTCCATCAGCTCCAGCTGCTGCTCCTGCAGCCAAAGCAGCTCCCAAGTGCCCGGATGCAGCCTCAGGTGCCCTGGCTCCAGGAACTGCTGCCATGGCCCCAGGATTACCTGCTGCTCCCCTCAAGCCATCTGCTCCCCAGAAAGCAGAATCTCCTGGCTGTGTGCCAGGGGGTAACCACTCCATGCCCGCTGCTCCCTCTGCCAAGAAGCAGCCCCTTCCCACTAAGGTCACCAAGCCTGCCCCTCACCCGCCCCCATCCAAGACCCCTTCGAAGTCCCCCGCCAGCGCTGATGATGATGAGCTGCCACCTCTGATCCCCCCTGAGCTGCCGGCCACCCAGCCGCCGCTGCAGCCCATCCTGGTGGATCTTTCTCCCCGCATGACCGTGGCCCCTGCTGGGGTCCCAGCCCCTGCGGCTCAGCCCATCCTGCGGAACGACAAGGGTACCTAATGCCTGGGTTTGCTGTGTGCATGGCCTGGCACTGCCTGCCCACCACGGACTAACCCGCAGGCAGGCCCACTGCGCTCTGGACCTGCAGTGCTGTGGTGGAGGCCGGGCTGAACCAAACCTGCCCAAGCATCTGGGGATGGGGACAGCAGAGCCCCTGCAGCTGTGAGATTGGGCAGGTTGGAGCTCTGCATGGCCCGGCACCACTAACCACTGCTCTAGTGTCACTAACGGGTGTCCTGGGGCACGGAGCATGGTGTGACTTATGGTGGGCATTGGCTGCGAGGAGCTGCCGTGTGCCTGTACCCTGCAGCATGAGAGTGTCCCCTGTGGTGACCCCAGTCCATCACTGGGGAACATGGTACAGCTGTGTGCACGGGGCTGGTTCCAGGGACAGAACAGGATGGGATGCAGGTAACTGCTGCATGAGAGGGTGTCCTGTCATCCTCCAGCTCTACTTCAGCTGCTGCCATGTGGCTGAGCCTGGCTGCACTGTGGTCCATGCGCTGGTGGCTCTGGCAGCCATCAAGAGGTGGCACTGGCCAGGCCAAGCAGCCAATGGTGCCTGTTCCCATCCAGGTACCCACAGCTCATCCTAGGATGATGTCAGGGGATGGCACAGCAGCTGTAGGGACTCAGATTGGGTCTCACTGTGCCCTGCTCCTGCCAGCACTTGGAAGCCCCAGGAGCAGGCACTTGTTTCATCTCTCTGCATCTCCTAAGCTGGCAATGAACCCCCTTTGTTCCCCCAGGGTCCGGAACAGAGTCTGACAGCGATGAATCGGTACCTGAGCTTGAAGAGCAGGACTCCACACAGGCCACGACGCAGCAGGCACAGGTGGGTCCTGACACATCCCTGTGCTCAGCAGTGTGGAGCAGAGTCCCTGCTGGTGCTGCCCTGTTCTCACGGCCCCCCCCCCCGGTTTTGTCTCCTTGCAGCTGGCAGCAGCAGCAGAGATAGATGAAGAACCCGTTAGCAAAGCAAAACAGAGCCGGAGCGAGAAGAAAGCACGAAAGGTGAGATGGGAACCAGCCTGAGCCCAGCCTGGAGATTGTCCCTGAGGAGTCCTCCTGTGACCCTCCCCCCTGTTTTTCAGGCGATGTCTAAACTGGGCCTTCGGCAGGTGACGGGAGTCACCAGAGTCACCATCCGCAAGTCCAAGAACATCCTCTTTGTCATCACAAAGCCGGACGTGTACAAGAGCCCGGCCTCAGACACCTACATCGTCTTTGGGGAAGCAAAGGTGAGCTTACCCTGTGCTTCTTCTGTGGCTGCCACTGGCTGGTCCTGGCTGCCCTGTGGCCTCATGTGAGGCCCAGCTTCCCAATGGGGCTCTGCAGCAGAGCTGTGCAGTGTGTTAGCACCACTGCTGACAGGGTGCTCTGGCAGGGCCAGCCCCACTGAACCCTCCCTCCCTCCTGCAGATCGAGGACCTGTCCCAGCAGGCCCAGCTGGCAGCTGCCGAGAAGTTCAAAGTGCAGGGAGAAGCAGTTTCAAACATCCAGGAGAACACACAGACCCCCACTGTGCAGGAGGAGAGCGAGGAAGAGGAGGTAGTGCCTTCCCTGGGCTGCATCTGTGCTTCGGGTTGAAAGCTACCCTTTCCTCCCCTTCAATCTAAGTCCCTGCTGAAGGGGGAGACTGGGGTCCTGCTCCTGGAGGATGTGGCCCCAGGGCTGGGCACTGTCTTGCTTCCCTGCTCTGTGTAGCCCAGACAGGTGCTGCTACAGCTCCTTGCTGGGGAGGTGCAGAGGGGCTGCTGCAGACAGATTCTTTCTCTTGTAGGTTGACGAAACAGGCGTCGAGGTGAAAGACATCGAGCTGGTGATGTCCCAGGCGAACGTGTCCCGAGCAAAGGCTGTCCGCGCGCTCAAGAACAACAGTAACGACATCGTAAATGCAATAATGGTGAGTGAGGGTCCACTGGGAGGCTGGGCCTGTGGCTATGCAGGGAGGCTGGGCGTGAGGGGAGGCTGTGCTGTGGGGCTCCTAACGGCCGCTCTGTCTGCAGGAGTTGACGATGTAGCTGCCAGAGGGAGGAGCTGGTTTGGTTCAGAGAAGAGTAAAATGCAACTAACTTTAAAATTTGTACTATTTCTATCCCTTAATAAAAGTTGTGGCTGATTGTTGGTGAAACTCTGCTCCAGGGTGCTTTGCTGCACCCTGCTCCCTCCCCAGGGTGGAGCCTTTTCCTCCTGGGAAGATCTTGGCTCTGATCTCCCACCCTGACCCCACCTGCTTGTTCCTTCCTTTCCTTCCTGTCCCAAAGGTTGATGGCTTGGAGCCCAGAGCCAGGGTTGTACCCACCCAAGGTGCACCAGGAGACCCCACTCAGTGGGAGGGAGCCAACCCTCGGGGCCAGACCAGTTCCTGGGTCTCGGTGCTGCTCCCCGGGCCATGAAACCCGGCGTTTGGAGCAGCTCCCCGAGGCCTAGGAGACCTGAGCCCTGGTCGGGCGTTGCCTCAGCTCGATTTCACCGGTCTACTGCAGCCGGGCCCGGCTCACGGGTCTCCCGGGCGGCTGCGCTGGGACCGCGGCCGTTGCTGTCCACTGCTTGCGGTCCCGGGCCCGCCGAGCCCCGCTCTCAGAGCGAGGCCGCCCCGTTTCCCTGGCAACCGCCGGCCCTGCCCTCCCCGCCCGGCGGGGCCCAACGCGCGCGCGCGCCGACCAGCTATCTACTTATGCAGATTTGGCCGATCCAAAATGGAAAGG
>JAOXOE010033055.1:0-10510 GCA_028565055.1 Phoeniculus purpureus
ATGTATTGCAGGTTAACTCCTGAACGAAAGGTGGCACATACAAATTGGTGATTGCAGATTGAAGGGCTTCTGAGGACCATCAAAAGCAGCCCCACTCCCCAGCCTCTCCTTATATACCAGTTGCTCCAGCCTGACCACCTTGGGTGCCCTACATTGAGCTTGTTCCAATTTATCTGTCCCTTTTGCACCAAGGGCAGGTTGCATGCAGTGTTTCAGGAATGATTTTATGATTTTTGAATAAAGGGAGATCAGTGATCCTCCCTTTCCTCTGTCTGCTAATAAAGTCTGGGATGCTGTTTACCATCCCTGTACGGGACCTGCTGCTGCCTGCTGCTCAGCTTGCTGCCCCTCAGTAGTGCCCAGCCTTTGCCATCACAATAGTTTCTTCCTTCTCAAGTACAGGACTTTGTACTTTTCCATGCCAAACTTCATAAGGTCCCTGTCAGCTCATCCCTCCAGCCTGTCCAAGTCTCCTTGGATGACAGCCCTGCCCTTAAGCAAATCAACTGGTTTCTTCTGCCGTCGGTGCCATCTGCAGACTTTGGGACAGTGCAGTCTGTTACCTCCTCCTCCAGGTCAATGATAAAGATCTTATTCTGTAATTCACCATGAACGTGTTATATCGCTTTTATCACTACGATACAATCATTTCATAACAGGAAGCCTTTTATTCTTTGTACTTCTACTCAGATTTGCATGGGTTTGAGCTGTGCATGTGAATCTCAGTAAATCACGCTTGAATCTGTCTGATGTAAATGGAAAGGTGTACTGGGATGTTGTGACAGTTAATGACACCCTTTATGGAATCATTTTAGAAGTCTTGCTGTGGAGAGGTTTCTCATCTTGGAAGCTGTAGCCTTCAGAAGTTGTCTCCAAGCAGACAAATGATATTTCTCATCTGCTGTGGTCTGTGCAAAGTGGGTCTGTGATGTGGCTGTCTAGAAGAGGGCAAAGGTGCTCCCACACTGTTCTGCCTCTTTGCCGTGGGGATGGGACCTTCCACTGGGAAGGGATGAAGTTCAGCTCAGTAAGTGAACTGAAAGGCAGGAACTGGAGCAGTTACCCTCACCAAGCCACTGAAATGCTATGCAAAACATTATGAGCAGAGACTTGCTGTGCAAGGGAAAAAAATGTCCATAGCCAAAATTAATGTTTTATTTTATGTATTTGACGATGGTATCAGTCTTCTTTTTCCCCAAATCACAGAATCATAGGGTTGGAAGGGATCTCCAAAGGTCATCTAGTCCAGCCCCCCAGCAACAAGCAGGGCCATCACTCACTAGAACAGATTGCCCAGAGCCCCATCCAGCCTGACCTTTAATATCAAAAATTATAGTTGTGCCTCGAGTGAAAGGAAGGTGATGCTTCCAGCAAAGTTTCTACATTTCAAACATGTCCTTGTTCTTCTGACTCCTGCACCAGTCACCTTCAAGGGATGGTGGCTTTCCTCAGTGGTTGTTTTTTGCACACTAGCTTGTGTCATCACCGATGTTATTTTTATCTGAGAAGATACAGAAGCATCAGTTGTAGCTCTTAGCAGTGTAAAGAGAGTCTTCTCTACTAATGTAAGAGGCTTAAAATATAGTAAATGCTTGTGAATACTCCTCTTTTGTGGAAACAGAAATAACCACGTGATTGAACAAACTGGGGCTAACATCTTCAGTGACAAGGCTGCACTGGTGCTCATGAGATGTCATTTTCATATATGGATGTGGACTTCTAGGTTACAACTGAAATACTAGCAGAAATTAAGCTAAGGAGTTGAAATGCATTGCTTCCAAGAGAAAAGGGCTGCCTGAGTCACATCCTTGTAGTGCATGGACAGATTTGGGCTCCACATTGTATAATCAGCTCTCTAAATGGCTTGAGATACTTACGATGTGCACTGGGGCAGAGGCTGAGTCGCAGCCGCTAATCTCATCCATGTTCCATCTCTGAGCTGCATGTCTGGCAGTGCAGGCATAGCTTAGGCTCCCAGTTAGCCGGACAGTCAGTCCCACATAGGGGACTGGAATGTGAGTTCCCAAGACAAGCTGGGAATGCGCATGCCCCAAATCCATTGATTTCCAATTGGAGCGGACACTCCCGCTTGCTTGGAGGCTTTAAAATTAGCAGTCAGGACCTCTAACTTGAAGTTTGTGCTTGTTCTGCTCTCGATGCACAGCGGCTGATGGTGGTGAGTGGCGGGGAGAATAATTGCACGGGAAGGAAAATGTACTTCAGGCTGGCGAGATTTGTGCTGGTTTGCCCAGCTGCAAGGCTGGGATTCGGGAACAAGAGGCCATGGAAAGGAAGAGGGAGGTTCCATGTGACTCTTTGCAGCTGCACAAGTGACAAACCTGCACCAAAACAGAAAATCCTACACAGAAGGAAATAAAAACTGGCAAACTGTGATAAAAATGTCACTGCCCAAACCCATAATGAAATGTGGAGCTGTGAAAATACCAGATCCTCACCTGGAGGTAACGAGACCTTTTCCTTGGTATCATTTGATCTGGTGTGATGTGGAGATGTGAACTCCCCTTAAGCATCTTAGGACTTTAGGAGGGGGTTTGTAGGCAAAAATCCTGCTGTCAGTCAAGATCATGTAATCACAGCTTCTTCCCAAAGAACAAAACGCCTGGATTTAGATTGCACGTTTAAAAAGTCAGCTAAACTAGAGTAGAATATTTTACGCTGTAGGCTGTCTTCGTGCTTTAAATGGAACATTTGGGAATAGGGCAGAAAGGTTTCATCAGCTTCAAAATTACATGGGGTGGGGGCAGCTGGTATGTGATGGCAACTGCAAGGGAAGTGAACGGTGGGCTCCAGCTGCTGCAGTCTCCTGGGAAGGGACCTGGTGGGGAAACCTTCAAGCTGGAGGGGCTGGTGCCTGCTTGCACTTTCCAGTTGCTCCTTAGGCAGTGAAGGACTAGAGTGCTGTGAACAGGGGCTGCAAATGGGACTTGGTTTGTGAGACTGGGAGCATGGAAGCTGTAAATTTCTATAGCTGGAAAACCTTTTAATTGTTTAATTTTCATGTTTAATTGCATGGAAATTTCCTTTCAGAAGCAGGAGGTTTTAGATGTTGCACTACCAGACAGCATCAGACCTAACTTTTGTTGAGCAAGTTCTCTAGCAATCTCAGGCTTAAGCCCTACCAGCACGTTTTGGTCTTGTTTATTAAACTTACATCTTTTTTTGTTTTGCTAAGAAGTGGTGGAGTCACCATCCCTGGAGGTGTTTAAGACTGGATGTGCCACAGTTTAGCTGATGTCATGGTGCCAGGTCATGGGCTGGGCTTGATGACCCTGGAGGTCCTTTCCAGCCATGATGATTCTGTGATGATCTCAGAGGTCTGTTCCAGCCTCAAGAATAACAATAATTCCATTGCAGCTGAAGTTTTTGCAAGGGATCTTGCAGATGACTCTTGTGTCCTGAAAGTGACTTCTATGAAAACAGCCAGGTGTTCTCTGAAGTCTCACTGGAAGATCTTTACCTCAATGTTCAGTTGTTTGATCTAAAAATATTTCTCTCTCTTCTTGTCCAGGTCCACAGAAACAGCCTCGTGCAAAGCGGTTCATCCATAAATGTGAAACAAGCCCACAGCATCATGTTTGGCACGAAGAGGTCAGTTCTCACCTTCATTATGCTTCTCATCTCCGAGAAATAGTAAAGCTGTTGTGACTCTACTCTGAACAGTGTGTGTGTTCTGGATGTGTTGGTATGCTGGATATGTTGTTCTGTCTGTTGTAGTGGTTGGTTTGCTTTGCTGTGCAGCTCCGATCTACAGTAATGGACAGGTGTATCCTACAGGCCAAGGAGCACACGGGGAAACGGTATCCCCAAGGCATTGCAGGTCACAGCAAGACTGCCAAAGATACTCTACTGGTGCTGGAGGGCATCCCTCCTGCTTCCTGGGTATGGAAAAGACCACCAGGACAACAAAGCACCAGTGTAGGATAGGTTCCTTCTTGCTGTTTTAGGGAATCCATTCTGAATGTAAGGTAACCTCCATTTCTTATTCTGCATGATTCAATTTCATACCCCAGATGTCCCCAAAACATAAAATCAATGTTTTTGAATCCATGCTGTCTACTTTCTGCATCTTCTGAGGCGTCAGATCCTGCATGTGTCAGCAGGTGACATGGCCTTGCTTCCTCACAGGGTTTCACATAAGCCATGGCAGCACCTGAGGTGCCTCACCGGGTACCAGTTTCTGCACCTCTGTCTTTTCTGCAGGGGAGAGTGACTTCTCCATGGAACAAAGATACTGTAGACCGCCCCTCCCTCTGTGAACTCTGTGGGGTTTTGTGCTCGTTGGTAGATTTTTGTGTTCCTGGTACAACAAATTCCACTGTGGCTGTCTGAAGTGGGGTTGGCACCAACTCCAGGCTCCGTTACCTCGTACAGGAGATGCGAATGCAGCCTGTTCTTAGGGCAGCTTTTCAGGAACGGGAGACTTTGGTCTTATTTTTAGATAAGTACCGAATCTGTTGTGTTATTGGCATGAAGAGCGTAAGGTAACGAGGGTACAGTAAAGGAATCGCTGACTTCCCATTTGAGGAGTTCTGCAGTTTGCCTCTGCATCCTGCTAACACTCCAGCTGACCACAGACATCCTGCCAAGTGAAGTAAGTTCTTGCATTGCACTAGAGTCAGGTCGGTCAGTTCTTTTTGCCACTGTTTAATATGAACCTTTAAGAACTTCTACTGGTCTGTTTGAACATCTCCTTTACTTTCAGGATAGGCTCTGTCTTTCGTTTGGTCACAGACTGAATCTTGACTACTCCTCAAATGAAAATCCCTCATAATAGGTGTTACAGATGCTATGAAATTCTCTTTTGTGTCTGCAAACACAAGATTGTATGAAAAAGACACGTCTGGGGAACACAGGTTCCTCGTCTCTCCAGTTCTGCTGTTTCTCACTTTACACAGAATGTTTTGAACTAACAATAGTTAAAGGATTTACTGGTGTTGGGAGGGAAAAAGGCAGAGAGGACTTCCATAATAACCTCTGTGTTAACTGAGAATGACATGAAGTTGTGGAGTCTCCCTCTCTGAAGACGTCTAAAATCCACCTGGAGATGCTCCTGTGCGACTTGACCTAGGTGATCCTGCTGTGGCGGGGGGATTGGACCAGACAATCTTTCGAGGTCCCTTCCAATCCCTGATGTTCTGTGGTTCTTGAGATTGCTACCATATATTAATTAGGCACCGACTGAGTACTGTTGGGTCTTCTGTTCTCCTAACTGCAGTGCATTTTGAATTTAATAGGACTATTAACTGCAAATAAGGAAATACTTAATTCTTATTAATTTTTAAAGGTTATAAAGTCCTACAAATAGATTGTCTGTTGAGACAGTCTATTTGTAGTCTGATTACTTGGAAATATCACAGGGAGCAAAGCTATTTTTACTATAGGAAAGGATGATTTAAGGTTTATTTTCTTGTGAAATTTATCTTTAATTAATTCTAATAATACATTCCTAATTATAATCTCTACAGGCCATTTAACAACAGTGCAAAACTCTGATCACAAACTGAATTACCTCCTGTCACCAGATCTTTGCAAGTTCTTGGATAGACAGGATCTCAGCTCTTTTTTATTTATACCTTTCTCTTCATTTTGCATATGAAGTTTGTGGACTATTGGATGGGCTGAATAATGAAGTCAATTAAATTTGATGCCCTATCAGAACAGCTTTAACAAAATTCTTACGTGAGGAAGATGTTTCTTGGCTGCTTTGATAACGTGAACTGACGTTGGTAACAAAGAGGTGAAATCCTCTTGATTCCAATTTAGTTTGAGAGCTGATCCATGCCCTTAAGTCCTGAACTGCTGTGGTTTCTCTGAGTGGTCTTGTATTCTGAGCCCATCTTTTTGGCTGTTGTATTAATTTTTCTCCAGGTAATGAAATCGATGACAGACACCAGCACTGGAGTAGCAGAGGTCAGTGTGCACACAGCAGGTTCCTGTTGTTGTTCTACTTAGGAGATTCAGGTTAGACGTTAGGAAACAGTTCTTTGCTGTGAGGGTGCTGAGATGCTGGAGCAGGTTGCCCAAGTCAGATGTGGCTGTCCCATCCCTGGCAGTGTTGAAGGGCAGGTTGGTTGGAGCCCTGAGTATCCTGAACTAGTGCAGGTGTCCTTGCCTGTGCAGGGGGTTGGAACTGGATGATCTTTAAGGTCCCTTCCAACTCTGGCCATTCCATGATTCTATTATTCATGTTACTCACTTACTTCAGTCTTGCAAGAGCAATTGCCAGTACCACTGGCCTCGTGTGGAAGGGACAAGTATGTAACTGGCTTTAGGGAGGCTTTGTGGGAACTAACTTTGTGTGGAAATTGCTCTGCAAAGACAGACTCCAGTTTACCACAGCCTCAGGATTCGCAGTAAACTTGTGTGACTGTCTACCTACCACTGGTGTCATGATGTCCAGGGGTACTCTAACCCCTGGTTGTATATGTTCTACAGTTCAGAATCCTTGTATATAGAGCTATATATATATATTTTTAATATATTTATATATTAAACATATATATAAAACATATATATATTTTAAACATATATATATAAAACATATATATATATATAGTAAACATATATATAAAACATATGTACAGCTCATTTAAGTCCATGCAGCTGGAGTATATTTCTCCTGGATGGCATGCTTGGTTTTTTTCTTCATGTCTAGTTTGGGGGTTTTTTAATGATTTAGATGGACTTTTCCTCCTCTAGTTTGGAGCACTTCAAAAGATGGCTTAAGTGACAACAGAACTAACTCCATGCTAGCCAGACCCAATGCAATTTAAAAGACCTCCTCACTGTTCATACACTGGAGCTGAAGCTCCAATACACTGGTTGCACATGTAAGAAAATATAGAAAATATGTTTTCCATTTACTCATCCATCTAATACAAGTTGGATTCCTACACATACAAATAAAATCACTACCTTTTTAAGCTATGATGAACGAGTTTTAAAGATTTGCTTTGAGCAACTGCATCCTCAATTATAAATCATGAATTAACATTTGGATATAATCTGTGTTTTTACAAATGAAAATGTGAAATTTCAGTCTACATAAATTTAAGTCCATTTAAATTTAGCTTAAGTTATGAGTGAGTTTGCAAGTATATTTTCGTGGAAGTCTGTTTTAGGGTAGTGCTCTATTATATAGAGCCTTTCAAAGGCATTTGCCTGAGCTAACTGCCAACCTGCATCTCCATTTCTACCCCAGCTTCATGCTGTAGCTCTAATACTCAGGGTTATTTAATTCTCCTGCTGTGCTTCATTGCTGTGTCTTGGCACTTGTAGGGGTGTTTGATTATTGCCTGCGGGCTGTGCAATTATAGAACTACACTTGCATGTCAGTTATAACCTTTAATACCGTAAGTTCCTTCTTCCAAAGTGGCTGGCACAGAGGATCTAACATCTTACTGGCTGGACTTCTTGTTTTCCTTTGCTGTGGAATGTTACCCTCTTTATTTACTTCTCCAGGTGATGTCAAGCAATTCATGTGTGAACAAATCTGACTCACCTCACAGAATCACAGAATGGTAGAGGTTGGAAGCGACCTCTGAAGGTCATCCAGTCCAACCCTCACTGTGAAAAAGTTTTTCCTTATGTGTAGATGGAGATTCCCGTCTTCTAGTTTGTGTTTCCTGTGTTTCCACTTTTGTGAGCTCCTCATATCAAGAAAAAGATTGAGGGGCTGGAGCACGTCCTGAGGAGCAATGAGGCTGGTGGAAGGACTGGAGGGAAAGTCTGATGAGGAGAGACTGAGGGATGGGGGTGTTTATGCTGTAGAAGACTGAGGGGGGAACCTTCTCCCTCCCTCTGACTCCCTGCAGGGAGGTTGCAGTCAGGTGGGGATTGGGCTTTTCTCCCAGGCAATTAGCTGTCACAGGGCAGGGTTAGGTTGGATGTTTGGAAGCCCTTCCTCACAGAAAGAGTGATCAGACACTGGAATGGACTGCCCAGGGAGGTGGTGGGTTCCCCATCCCTGGAAGTGTTTAAGGACAGCCTGGCTGTGGCACTTAGTGCTCTGGTCTGGCTGATTGTGGTGATGTCAGGTCATGGGCTGGGCTTGATGGTCTTAGACGTCTCTTCCAGCCTCAGTAATTCTGTGATTAAAGAGGCACAGGGTTTCTGAGCAAGACCCTTAGACCCTTTTGTTAGACCCTGTTGAAGCTCATGATGAAGGACATCATGATGAAGGGCAAGACCCTGCCATTTTTTTAAACCAGTGACATTCTTCTGCTCTTATTCTAAGTCAGGATTTCACCTGGATCTTCTAACGACACTCTTTACCAAGAGCACGAAGGATGAGGAAATTATTACTTGGTTTTGCTTTTCAAGAAATGCACTTGGAAAAAGAAATATATGCCAGGGTATGAACTGAAAGTCAGTCTTGGTGAACGATGAAGTCAGTTGAAGGTAATTTTGTCCCAGTTCAGTCATTTCTTCTCGCACAAGGAAGCGTGAAGACACTCCCCAGATAAGGATGGACTTTTCCTCATGGTCAGATTTTGTGCTGAGCTTGGCCCTTAGTGCCCTGCAGATATCTCCAGTTGCTGGTACATTTCTGGTCTTAGCAGAACTGTTCCTGTTAGATTCTGGTTGTAAAAATAACTTTGTAGGATTTATCTCATTTTTAGGAAATTGAGACTGTAGATAGGAGAAGTCAGTGCTGCCACACACAGAACCTTGTCTCTAGTTTAATTTCAACACGTAGGACATTCAGCATCTAGCGGAGCAAAGTGGCATCATCTAGGCACTGCTGCATCTTTAATGTGTAAGAACAGCTAGGCTGGTGGTCAGAAGACATTTTCTCTCGGGGGTTGCTTCCCAGATACAGCTGTGAAACCCTCCGAAGCAGAGCTGGTACCACATAATGAGAGCTGTTGTCGTGTCACACAGACTTGTTCAAGTGCTTCTGGCAATGACATGATGTCTCAGCTGTCTCCCTTGCTTTGGATGCTTTTAAAATCCCTGCCTACAATCATAACACTCCATCAAAGCAGAAGGCTTTTCTCCCTCCCTGTATCTTTATTTCCTAACAAAAATCCCAGTATTCCAATAAAAACCCAGGTCTCGTTGCACAGTGCCATGGTATATCTCTGTCCTGCTGGTCTGTGTAAAGCCTCAGGCTTAAATTTTCACTGTGGTGGATACCTGCATAAATCCCACTGTCTGCTAATGGGATTTGCTCGTGCTGCTCCCTGACACCCTCCTAAACACTCATACCTGTGATTTTTCTCACTAAAGTCTTGCAGAAGACACTTAGTAAAGTAGGTTCTGATTCTGCATTCACAAACATGAGCCAGTCTGAGGGAACAGGACCAACTGAACGGCTGTATCGGGGCTCTGGTGCTGGAGATGGTGGTCGGAGGCTGTTGGCTCCGCGTCTATGTGCTCATAAATACCTCGATTTGCTGACATTTTAAAGTGGGGGAAGGAAAGTAGAAGCTCTGCTGGCTTTTGGCAGAGAGTGTGAAACCAGCTTGGTCTGCCTGGTGTGCCTGGCTGTTGCCACTCCGGTGGCACATCGATGCTGCGGAGGAGCAATCACAAGTGCTTGGGACAAGGACAGTGTATCTGCTCCAGGCTCACCGAGGAGTAACTTGCTGAGAGCACTAAATAACTTTCAATTAATTGGAAAATATTCACTTAAATGCTACTGGAAAGTGCCAGAAAAAAACCAGTTTGAAGGGCAGACTATCGAATCAGTCTGTAGATCTAATCCATTTGCTCTGTACGTGCTGAAACATTTCATGGCAGTGCAAGTCGGAGGTGTAAGGATTGTGAGACTAATGTGGTGTGCTGGATTTCATTAGGCTCCCTGACTGTATTTATCAGAATAACACTGGAAGCTGCTTTGCCTGCAGCAAATATTTTTAATTTCTTGTTTTTGTAACAGTTTTTGCAGAAATTGATTGCTAATACAGGTATAATTTGTGTAGCAAATCTTTCCTGACTAGGTAGCCACATTAAAACTCTGACCTGTTGGAGAGCAGTGTAGGAGAAAGGGACCTGGGGGTCCTGGTGGACAGCAGGATGACCATGAGTGAGCAATGGGCCCTTGTGGCCAAGAGGGCAAACAGCATCCTGGGGTGGATCAGAAGGAGAGTGGTTAGCAGACTGAGAGAGGTTCTTCTCCTCCTCAGCTCTGCCCTGGTGAAAACACATCTGGAGTGTTGTGTCTGGTTCTGAGCCCCTCAGTTCAAGAAGGACACAGAGTTGCTGGAGGGAGTCCAGCACAGGGCCACGAAGATGATGAAGGGAGTAGAACATCTCCCTTATGAGGAAAGACTGAGAGAGCTGGGGCTCTTGAGCTTGGAGGAGACTGAGGGGTGACCTCATTATGTCTATAAATATGTGAGAGGTGGGTGTCAGGAGGATGGAGCCAGGCTCTTCTCAGTGTCATCTAGGGGTAGGACATGGGGCAATGGGTGTGAGCTGGAACAGAGGAGGTTCCATATAAATATGAGAAGGAACTTCTTCCCAGTGAGGGTGACAGAGCACT
>JAOXOE010033056.1:0-10510 GCA_028565055.1 Phoeniculus purpureus
GACTCCACAACCACCCTGGGCAGCCTGTTCCAGTGCTCCATCACCCTCACTGGGAAGAAGTTCCTTCTTAGGTTGATATGGAACCTTCTATATTCCAGCTTACAACCATTGCCCCTCATCCTATCGCTACATGACACTAAGAACAGCCCAGTTCCATCCTCGAGACACCCACCCCTCAAATATTTGTTTGAGTTTACCCTGAGTTTATATTAATTTATATTTACTTATATAATTTATATATCTGAAATAAATATATCTGATAAATATATCTATCAGATATACACAATTTCTATAAATATATATTTATAGAACTAAATAGATATAGATACACAGATCGTTAGGGGTTGGAAGGGACCTCCAGAAGTGATCAAGTCCAACCCCTCTGCTCGAGCAGGATCATAAAACCTAAAACAAGTTACACAGCAAAGCATCAATATTTGTTATAAATGAAATTATATTATATATGATTTATATAGTTAATATAAATTTATATAAATTTGTATTTATATGATGTACATACATTTATATAGAAGTTATATTAAATTCAGAACTATATAAAATTGCTATTAAATTGCAGGTCTCCTGTAAGATCACAGCTGGAAGAGCTCTCGTAACAATAAGACAGAGCTCTTTTGTCCACAAACAGGGGGTTTTTGCCTCCAAGTTCTGGACAATAACTATATGAAGGAAAATGAATAATAACATGAGACAGCTCCCACCGCCTGGAGGAATTACAAGGAGCAATTCAGGATAACAGATCAGTCTCATATGCCACTGATTTGTATTTGAAATATAGCAAAGCACATTTAGAAGGGGATTATAGGGAGATTTATGGTTTCTGGAAAGGCAGGATGTTCCTTGCTCAGGCAGACACTGTCATTCAGGAGGACAATGAGCAGAAATTACAAAGGGTGGGGGAGTTATTCGGCAGCTTCGAAATGGGAAAAGATATCTCTTGTGTGGAAGCGTCTCCAAAAACTCACTTTTTATAATGTAAACATGGCATTTTTAAATGGAACACTGGAGCCTACCGTGTTTATGCAGAACAACAATTAAAAGAGTGAGCAGCACCGCGAGGGGATACGATGGGTGTGGAGAAGGGGCAGGAGGTGATCTCTTTGCTGCAGTAAGGCTGGGTTAGTCCGATTTTCTTGGGGGCCACGTCTAGTAGCAAGATGTATATCAAAGAAACTTCAAACGCTGTTGCTGTTACACTAAAACAGGAGACAACAAGAGGATTGAGAGAGATTGCTGGGTCTGATGTACCGAAGGCATACGGCAGCATGGAGTGAGCTCAGAGGGTAAGAGTATGTCTGCAAATGACAGACTCTTCATTTCTCCAGAGACAGGACATTTTGGAGTGTCAGACTCAAGTTCAAAAGCCTACTTCTTATTTTGACTTCTTAAATTAAACATTTTTGTGTTAAGGACAAGTAGTCTGCAGGTGATAATTGAATACAGTGAAGAATTAAAGAGCAGCTCAGCACAGCCACTGCTCTTCCACCATGGGTGCTGGCAGACTGGTTTCCAGTCTCTGGAGGACACCTAGCCCCTTGGCAACTAGCGCTTCTGCAGGGAAAGGACATGGGATAGCCTGGCCTGGCAATATTCCCAGTAAGCACTTTTAGGGTTTGCCATCCTCTCTGCAAGGGTTAGAGAATTTAGACAGTGTGGACATGGGCCATGTGGTGCCTCTTAGGTCTGAAGGTCGTAAGCAGATTGTGGTCTGCTTCAAGCGTTAGCATAGGCACAGCCTCATAAGAACTAAGTAACTACTATCTTTTCTTTATTACTACTCTTCTCCAAAGGTGGTAACTCAACTTTCTACCCAATCCCCATAACGAACATAAACTCAGCAGTTGTTCTCTGCCCACAGTTGGGTCCTTCACATACAGATCTGAAAAAGCATCTCAGCTCTTTTCAATGACAATAGATGGACCAACAGAAGACATAACTTCTCCCTAAAACATGTAATTCTGCTGTTACAAACAAGAAGAAGAAGAAAATAAACTGTACTATAATCTGTAGTTGTATTTCACAGAACAAGCATTTTAGATTGATTGCAGATAGTTTCTGGTGAGCAGCACAAGCATAAGAACAGGAGAACTGAGCAATGCAGCGCAAAGAAAGATGATCCATATAAAAGAAGTAAATGCCATCTAATTATGCCAGTGACAAATTACAGCTTTGTAAGTGCCTTTCTCAAAGGTCCCAAGTTTGTACTGGAGTGCTATCAGAATTCTTCCTATCATCAAATTCATCAGACACAAGTATCTGCCTGGTGACCTCTCTGTGCTTCAAAGCTTTGCAGAGCAGCACTGGCTAATGAATGAGACATTTCTTTTTGAATTATGTATCAGCACTTATCTCAGGGAGATGGACCACCTTCCCTCTGCACCCTGCAAGTGAAGCTCACACACAGCTCCACTTGCTGCCCCTGGTGTCCTGTTTTCTGACCTTCTGACCAAGGAAATCACAGTACAACTCTACCCCGAGCACATCAGTGACCTTTCCCTGAGAGTCCTCCCTGCAGAGTGAGGCATCACCACCACCTACAGAGACAGCACCTTTGCAGAGTGTATGTCCCACTTCCTACTTCCACCCATGAGCAAACCCAGATAAAGATGGAGCTGTGATGCTGCCAGAGATGGTAGCAGCGTTCATCAGATACCCATAGAAACAATGAACTCCATCTTCTGTTAAAGTATAAAATGAAATCTGGAAGAGGAGGTTGTTTTCTGCTTCTGCCCCAGTAATAAAGCATCACAGACCTTTCAAGCCTGATGGGATCACAGAATGATAGAGGTTGGAAGGGATCTTTAGGGATCATCTAGTCCAACCCCCCTTCCTAAAGCAGGTTGCACAGGGTCATGTTCAGGAAGGTTTTGAAAGTCTTCAGGGAAAGAGATTCCACAACCTCTCTGGGCAACCTCTTCCAGTGCTCTGTCACTCTCAAAGTAAAGAAGTTTCTCCTCATGTTCAGATGGAACTTCCCATATTCTCATTTATGCTTGTTCCCTTTGTCCTATCCCTGGATACAACTGAGAAGAGTCTGGTCCCATTCTCCTGACACCCACCATTTAGATATTGAAAAGCATCTAACAAGATCCCCTCTCAGCCTTCTATTCTCCAGGCTAAACAGACCCAGTCTCAGCCTTTCTTCGTAAGAGTTCATCATCTTTGCAGCACTCACTGGACTCTCTCCAGTAGTTCCTTGTCTCTCTTAAACTGGGAAGGCCAAAACTGGACATGGTTGTGGCAGAGTAGAGAAGAAAGAGAACCTCCCTCAACCTGTGGGTCACGTCATTCTTAAGGAACCCAGGATCCCATCGGCACAATGCTGGCTCATGGTCAACCTATTGTCCACCAAGACCCCCAAGATTTTCTCCACAGAGCTGCTTTCCAGCAGGTCAGCTCCTAACCTGTACTGGTGCATGGGGTTGTCCCTTCCCTATACTGCACATGACCCTATACTTCTTGTTGAGCTCCATGATGTTCCACTCAGCTCTCCAGCCTGTCCAGGTCTCGCTAAATGGCAGCACAACCACCTGTTGTGTCAGCAGCTCCTCCTGCAAAAGCTTTGCATCATCAGATCTTAGTCCCCAACACTACTCTCACTCGGGGGACAACTAGCACAGCGACAGCAGAATGTGGGATGAATTCTCTCTTCCCACTTGAGAACTGTCAGAAGTGAGATTTTGCTGATTATGGTTTAAGCAAAACAAGCTGGTCTTCTCTCAGGATGTCATAAATCTAATCGCTACGGCTGTGCCAGAAGCAGAGAGCCTGCAGGAACCTATTACCTGCACAGCAGGGAAGAAAAGAGAGCATTGAAAACTACCCTAAATGGGAAAGAGTTATTTTAATTCCCTCTCTTTAATCCTTAAAAGTTACTCTGAGTGATATCCCTCAGTAAACCCAAGTGAACAGACAGGATATGTAGGAGAGCTGCAAACACCTGTGAGGCAGCTAAATGAAAATGTCTCTTCCCTCTCTTCCAGAATTTTTTGGAGAACAGTGTAGGAGAAAGGGACCTGGGGGGTTCTGGTGGACAGCAGGATGGCCATGAGCCAGCAATGGGCCCTTGTGGCCAAGAAGGCCAATGGCATCAGAACTGTGGTGGTTAGTAGATCGAGAGAGGTTCTCTTCCCCCTCCACTCTTCCCTGGTGGGCCCACATCTGGAATAGTGTCCAGTTCCAGGAACCACAGTTCCATAAGGACACAGAACTGCTTGAGAGAGTCCAGCACAGAGCCACAAAGATGATGAAGGGAGTGGAGCATCTCCCTGATGAGGAAAGGCTGAGTGAGCTGGGTCTCTTGAGCTTGGAAAAAAGGAGACTGAGGGGTGACCCCATGAATGTTGATAAATATGTGAAGAGTGGATGCCAGGAGGATTGAACCAGGCTCTGCTCAATGACATTCAATGACAGGACAAGGGGCAATGTGTGTAAGCTGGAACAGATGAGGTTCCATACCAATATGAGAAGAAACTTCTCCCCAGTGAGGGTGACAGCACTGGAACAGGCTGCCCAGGGATGTTGTGGAGTCTCCTTCTCTGGAAATGTTTAAAACCTGCCTGGACATGTTCCTGTGTGAGTGGATCTAGGGGATTCTGCTGTGGCAGGGGGACTGGACTGGATGATCTTTTGAGGCTCCTTCCACTAACACTACTAATCCCTAACACACTGTGATTCTGTGACTGTCTTTATGGGCTTTGAGTACCAGCAGTCTGCAAAGCTCCTCTGGGAAAGGAGCAGTAGAAGTCCTGTCCATCAGTGCAACTGCCCCTGCTGCTTATTTTCTCAGGTAGCAAGTCTGTAAAAGAGAAACAAGTATTGCGGGGGACATGGGGACATTTTCTCTTCAACTGAAATCATCAATCAGTGTGAAGACCAGAGCAGAGCATCACAGTGACATCCTGAACAAGATGACTAAGGGATTTAACGCCTAATTTTTGTGACACAAGGAGAAAATGCCACATGAATCACTCCCTGCCAGCATGCTGAGGAACTGTACCAAGCCAATCCATCACCGCTGTAATCCTCAGAATGTCATCTCTCACAGTCCCTCATTTGAGAAAATTAGTTGAAAATTAATGAAAATTAATTGGAAGTTGGAGGCATGTTGCACCCATCAGGAATGGGAGAGCAAGACACCTTCTGCTTCTACATCTGTTCCCACCAGTTCCGTCAATAAACAGAAGCAGCTCAAGAATTGGTTTGAGATTTTCTGAGTTTCAGAACTGGGGTGGAAGATCCAGCATTAATTACTTGTGCTGAGAGCAATTAGTACTGTGGTTGATCCAACTAGGGGTAGAAATGAAAGAAAACAGTGGAAGTTTTGTGCAGCACACTGCAATTCTCACACTGCAGGTGAATGCTAAGTGTTGGGGTAAAGGACATTACACGATTGCATTACATCTCCTTCAGTGCTGCCACAGAAAACCAGATGATAAAGCCCGATAAGCAATATTTTTTCATCTGAATTTTATATCGAGGACATGGTTCAGAATTTGCAGACTTAATGCAGTATCTGGAAATAGCTCCCCAAGGTCTTAAAGGTACCAGAGCTCAGCCCAATGGCTGATCAGGGAGCACACAGAATCACAGAACATTAGGGATTGGAAAGGACCTCAAAAAGATCAGCTAGACCGATCCCCCTACCACAGCAGGATCCCCTAGATCCAGTCACACAGGAACACGTCCAGGCAGGTTTTAAACACTTCCAGAGAAGGAGACTCCACAACCCCTCTGGGCAGCCCCTTCCACTGCTCTGTCACCCTCACCAGGAAGAAGTTCCTTCTCATATTTATGTGGTACCTCCTATGTTCCAGCTGACACCCATTGTCCCTTGTTCTATAACTCAATGGCACTGAGCAGAGCCTGGCTCCATCCTCCTAACACCTGCCCTTTCCATATTTACCAACATTAATGGAGTCACACCTCAGTCTCCTTATTTCCCAAGCAAAAGAGACTCATCTTCAACCTTTCCTCATCAGGGAGATGTTCCCTTGGTTATTCATCACAGGCTATTTCTGCTGTGTGTTTCCCCACAGCAGATAATCAACAGGCGAACTCAGCAAAACATCTAGGTGGTTCAGAAACTGCTTTCTTCAAGTAACACATTTCAGCAGCTCAAAAATATAAAATGTCATCATAAACAGAGAATTCAGAGTTGTTACCATCTGTAGTGCCAGACCCTGTACTTCTAGTGTACTGCTGAGTTCTCCCAGACATATAAATGGAAGGAGCTATGGAGGGAGCACTACATCTGGTAATAGGTGAGTTCAGCTTCAGGATCTAAAAGCACTACTCACTACTTAAGAGTAACTGCCAGAATATAAAGAAAAATAAATATTTAAAAAATTATCAAAGTAAAAATATAAAAGTACAAAAAAATGCAGACTACATGAGTGGAGAAAGCCACGGAGTATTTGCTTAAGTCCTACGTTTTGTGACAGTAATGAGGAAGAGGATGCTGTATGCTTCATGCTATACTCTGCACACTAACTACACCTCACAGTTGAGAAAAAGGTGTTTTACTTCAGGTTTGATTCGGTGTAGCTGTTCCAGTGCTCACTGTTGGAGGCAGAGTCCTGTGAGTTAGGGTCGTGTTCCTGTGGGACTTGATCTAGACCATCCTGCTGCAGTAGGGGGATTGGACTGGATGATCTTTTGAGATCACTTTCAATCCCTAATGTTTTGTGATTTTGTGTTTCTGCTGGACTAGGGGCACGTGGAGTTGTGTTTCCCTGATGTATCCCAGGATGGACAAGCTGTTAGGCTCAAGCAGGTCCAAGAGAACTTCCTGAAGGACTGACTTCTGGAAATGACAAAGGATTTCTGCAGTTTAATAAATTTAAAATTAGAAGAGATGGAAGCTGTCAACTACATCAGCAGGTGTGGAGGAGTGTAGCCTGTTAGTAACATGGAGAGCTGATGAGGAGCTCAAGACACGTCTCCACTTCTCCCTGGCACATGAGGATTTATATTACAAAAACTTGAGTTTTCTAGTTTTGAGGAGCATATCCCTTAATTTTAAAGGCATCAGTGTTTATCTGATTTGTCAGACAAAGAAGCAGCAGCTTCAAAGTGCAAACACCTACCACTGGCTAAAAATTAAGCTGCCAATAACTGTTAAATGTTAGCATGGTCAATTAATTTGAGAACACACTAAGTGCGTAAGAAATGAGAGGAAACATCTTATTATGGTGAGTCAAGCTTCCCACTGTGAATGACAGCTCATTTTCATGAGATACTCATGATGTGTGGTCTTGCTGAAAGACATTTGGGCTGGTTTGGGGTTTTTTTTGGTGCATCACATCAACTTTCCAAAGCTTTGACAACTGCAACTGGCACTGACTCAAGAACAAACTAAGTTTATAATTGAAGAATATGACAATGTAGTCTCGATTCCATGGCTGTTGAAGATGAACTCTACAACATGTTCCAAATGAAAGAGCTTTTCTCTGAGAATTGCAGATGAACTGCACATTCCTGCCCTAATGCAGTACTAACTCCTCACGCTCTTACTGTGTGCAGCATGCTAAGGCTCAAAAACCTTCCAAGTCAGTTTGCTGGACCAAGATAATCTAAGACACCCGAGGTACCAGTACAGGTTGGAGACTGACCTGTTGCAGAGCAGCGCAGGAGAAAGGGACCTGGGGGTCCTGGTGGACAGCAGGATGGCCATGAGCCAGCAATGGGCCCTTGTGGCCAAGAAGGCCAGTGGCATCAGAACTGGGGTGGTTAGTAGATCGAGAGAGGTTCTCTTGCCTCTCCACTCTTCCCTGGTGAGACCACACCTGGAATATTGTGTCCAGTTCTGGGACCCTCAGTTCCAGAAGGACACAGAACTGCTTGAGAGAGTCCAGTGCAGAGCTGCAAAGATGAAGGGAGTGGAGCATCTCCCTAATGAAGACAGGCTGAGGGAGCTGGATCTCTTTAGCTTGGAAAAAAGGGGACTGAGGGGTGACCCCATGAATGTTGATAAATATGGAAAGAGTGGATGTCAGGAGGATGGAGCCAGGCTCTGCTCAGTGGCACCCAATGATAGGACAAGGGACAACAGGTGTGATCTTGAACAGATGGGGTTCCACATCAGTGTGAGAAGCACTGGAATGGGCTGCCCAGGGGGTACCTCAAAGATTTGAAGCAGCTCAAGGCCTGTAGGGGAAAGCAGACAACAGCCAGAGCACAACTGACAGAAAACAGATGAGCAGCAGGGAAGGAAAAAAGAATCCAACAGGCAACAGGGTCTGGGTCTGAAAAGACAGAGGTTTCATTAATTTCAGACACAACAATTGTGGATTCTCAGACACAACAATTTCCAGTGTCATTTATGATGTCTTCCTGTCATCACTGCTGAGTGAGCCTGAACTAATTCACTCTCTCATTCAGTAGACACAGGAGAGCCATCCAAATGAAGAGAGCACTTCACCCTGCTGTTTCCCTTCATTACAAGAAGGGAAGTTGTTCCTCTTCTTTCCCAGTCCTTACCTCATCTGAAAGGCGACAGAGCACTTGAATAGGCTGCTCAGGGAGGTTGTGGAGTCTCCTTCTCTGCAGACTTTCAAGACTCTTTCACGTTCCACGATCCTGCTTGAGCAGGGGGGTTGGACTGGATGATCCCTGGCGGTCCCTTCCAACCCTTTATGATCTGTGTAGCTACGTATACTTTGTTCTTCTACCTCAAAGGCTGCATCCAGGTTGTCTTCTGACCTTGCAGATCTTTATCACAAACGCAGACAGCACTGCATGGAGAAAAGGGAAAGAAATATCACAGGATTTCCAGAAAGCTGTTACCAGTGGCACACAGGGCTGACAGCACTAAAGTTTAAACCAAACCATAAATTGCTTTTCCATGCTAAGCTGTGATCGACTGCGGCCTTCAGGTTTATCTGTAAAACTTAAAGATATAAATTGACAGAAGGCAAATTCAAAAGTTATAGCGTTAATATTGTCCATTATTGAAACGAAGTGCAGCAAACAGTGACGGAACATAAGCTTCAACTTATCTATCACTATCACAGGGTTTGCTCTTTCATTAATGAAGAGCAATTTTGACACAGGACATAGGAACAGACCAAATCCTTCTGCTTCTCCTTCACTCTCCTGTACAAAAGCACTCCTGGCTTAAGGTAGGGGGAGAGGAAGGAAGGGCAGATCTGTAGAAGGGTTTGTCCAGATCGTTCAGGTCTTGTACACAACAAAGACATCAGAGAGGATGCAACGTTCCCCATAATGCAAAATGCCTGAATACTTAAGATACCCCTCAGAACCCTGCCCTAGCAGAAAGCTCTTTAACATCCCAAGTCTTATTTTAAGGAATTTCTTCTTCCTTTCTATTCTGTTTCGGTAGCACATATGAAATTAACAGCAGTCCTTTATTTAAAAAAAACAAGACCTTTATTAGCAAATTCAACTGTTTTTCCATTTATTTGCATTTGCAGAAGAACACATGACACATTCCAGATAGGCAGCCAAGGAAAACACTGGAAAAGAATACTACAAATAAATATTGCAAGTCTGCAATAACCAGTATCCCAGGAATTCTCTAAAGAGACTGTGATTGGGACCTCTCAGAAGCACTGTGTCTTGAACTGTAGGGTTTCAAGAAGTTACAGAAAAATTGAAGCATTGTTCTCAGAAAACCGTATCTGTTAAATACTTTTAAATACCCTAAATCAATGGTGACTTTTGTATAAGGCTACATTTATATGCTAAACAAATAAGGCTAAAAACTAAGCGAACACAGAAATGGAAATGCTGATTGAAGTGTCTCCCCATGGCTTGCAGCCAGTAATGAGAGTAATTCGCTGTGCAACAGCACGCAAAGTCCCTCAAGGCAACTAATCTTTTAAATAATATGTCTTCAACTCTCATAGAAAGCAAAATAAATGATAGGCTGACATACCCTTCAGAGAACACCATGGTTGAAGTGAGTAACAGGGAAAAGGGATGAACCTCTTCCCCACACTGTTGTTCTCAGGAGCCTTGAAACACACTCACTTGGGCAGAATGTGTTATTCAGTCCTTAGATTTTGTACCTCTCAAGAGGTCACCCACTTGATTTGATTCTGTTGCAGGAGACAGAAGCGTTTCCTAATCCACAGCAAGGAGAATCTGACAAAGCTGAAGTTCTCATCTATACTGAAACTCCTTACAAGAGACTCAAGGCCTACAAGCCATAGAATCTTCATGGCTGCGAAAGACCTCCAGGATCATTACGTCCAGCCTTCATGCCAGCATCCAACCCCTAGACTCTGGCCTCAAGTGCTCTAGCTACTAGTTTTTTTAAACACCTCCAGGGATGGGGACTCCACTACCTCCCTGGGCAGCCTGTTCCAGTGCCCAATCACTCCTCCTTCAGTTCTCCTTCTCTTCTCAAATCTCACGTTTTGCACTCTGCTCCCAGCAATTAAATCACAAGTTCATAGAATCACAGAGGTTGGAAGGGACCTCGAAAGATCATCTAGTCCAACCCCCCTGCCAGAGCAGGGTCACCTAG
>JAOXOE010033057.1:0-10509 GCA_028565055.1 Phoeniculus purpureus
AGAGCCTGGCTCCATCCTCCTGACACCCACCCTTTCCATATTTATAAACATTAATGAGGTCACCCCTCAGTCTCCTTCTTTCCAAGCTCTAGAGACCTAGCTCCCTCAACCTTTCCTCATCAGGGAGATGCTCCACTACATCATCTTTGTGTCTCTGTGTTGGACTTTCTCAAGCAGGTCTGTGTCGTTCTTGAACTGAGCGGCCCAGAACTGGCCACAACATTCCAGTTGCAGTCTCACCAGGGCAGAGTAGAGAAGGAGAATCTCTCTCGATCTAGTAAACACTCCCTTTCTAATCCACCTCAGGGTGCCACTGGCCTTCTTGGCCACAAGGGCCCACTGCTGGCTCACAGTCATTCTGCTGGCCACCAGGACCCTCAGATCCCTTTCTCAAACAGGTCAGCCCCCAACCTATAGTGGTACTATATTCAAGTTAAGATATTGCCAATACATTTAAGTTCCATCCCTGTGAGATGAACATAAGTTTTAGAAAATGCAGTCTAAATTCCTATTTTAAACCAACAAAATTCATAACAATTTTGGTAAAGCAATGAATGAAAAAAGTACATAAAGCCAAAAAAATCACACTAGTAACTATTTTAGAAAATATAAGGTGCAGCCAACTAATCTCCTATTATTTACACACAATTGGCATTAAATCGTCATAATGTGTGCCCCAGTAAATGTCATTCACAGCACCACCAGTACTGAAAAACCAGCAAAGCCAGTATATGAATTCATCTCCTGGAACAGTTTGTGAGAACTGGAAAGTTTGAACCAGTACGGACTTCCCTGAGAAGCAGAACCCTTCATACAAAATGTGATGGTAAGAAAATACAAGGCTATAACAAAGGTCCAAAATGCTGAGCATGTTTCATATAACAGCTGATCCTCAGTAAATGATCAAAACTTCAAGGGCATTACGTGAATTTCCTATAGATGAAAACATTGTCCCATGAGCCTTAAAAGGCAGTATGCAAATAAGAGCACTGAGATCTAGCTTGAGAACAAAGTCAATTTTCATGATGAATTTCCTGTCTTCTGCATAGGACAAGATTTTAATATACGTGAAACAAATTTTCTTTAAATGATTTGCTAGGAATACTTTTGACACATCAGCAAGCATATGGAGATCATCTATGTCTGAAGTGTGAGATTTAAACTCAGAGTGCTCATTTATGTTACAGAAGTACTTCTTATACCCTCTAGACTGGCCCTCACAACAAAAGGCTGTTGCTGTAGCCTTGCATGGGTCTTTCACCCAGAGAAGCTCTGTACCACTATTAAGACACTTGTATGTGATCCAGTTTTGTCTGCCACTTGCTACTAGTGTCTACAAGTTCACCTAAGTACCAACTTTAAGAGGTTTTCTTGCAATATTAAGCACATTTTCTTCTCATGTATTCATCCATCACATAGGAACAGCCTGGGCGTTCATGGCCTTGGCAGGGTTCACACCATCACAACTGCGTGTAGCAAATGCTTCCACATTCATGAACTGCACATTCATTGTTTGAGAATAGGGTTATTTGTTCCTAACATCTCAGCTGGAGTATGGAAGTGGCAAGAGAACATATCCAGCAGTTTCACAGATCCTCCTAATTCCAGGCTTGTTTAGCAGCATCAGAAACCCGTCATTGTTATGTGTCTAGCAGTATTCCTGCCAAATACCAGAGAGCTCTCTGGAGCCAAGACACTGTTTTCTCTGTTAGTATTAGACATTCCCAAGTCAAAGGAAGAGCACACTGCCTTCACAGACCGCTGACAGAGAACTCAAATCCCAGCAGTGCTTCCCAAGGCAGTTCAGTGGCCTGTCAGGTGAGGAGGACAAGTTTGACTGGAATGGGCACCTGTACGGTCAGAGCCATGCAGGAGTCCCTGGACAAAGTAGCTGACATCAGATCCTGTGCATAGTACAGCCTCTCCCTTCTGGAACTGGGAAAATAAATTCCAGGATCTCTATTAAAAGTCATCTGCCAGATGCACCAGTACTGAATAATAAAGTTGTTCATCTGCCTTCAGTTGTTGGCTGCTCTGATACTGCTCCTCACAGAGATCTGTGGGGTTAGAAACCCGCTGATACTTTTAACCTCTTTTTCTTTGTGCTTTGCACTGTGGAGCTGTCCTGAAATCCAGAGACCAATTTGTGCAGCCAATTTCTTCCCTAATGGATCAAGTTTCAAGTTAAATCAAAAACGAGAAACGCTTTTTCTCACATCACTAGGTGCAAGGTGCAAAAAGACAGACAAAATTACATCACCCATTCTACAGTTTGGCTGGACCTCATATTGGGATTTTGAAAACTTCTTCTCTATAGGGAAGTACATTATTGGGCATGACCCAGAGCAATGTCCCTGGAGGTGCTAAATATGGATTTCTGGCCTTGGGTCTTCCATGATTGCTGCTGTCTGGGCCTGAGTGCAAATCTTCAGGTTTCCCAGTTTGACAAAGAGCAGATGCCCTTGCAGTTTGGCATTTCAGCTGTGACTGCTACACATATCTTCAGCAAAAAACGCATCCACACCAGCCATGTGTCACTGCTTTGTATCTTTAGTTCTAGGCTAAGTGACATTCTGCACAGGTAATGCCATCTAACCGTCATTTTTGGTACTGCACTGATCACCAGAAAAGGAAAAGACTTCACAAGGCATAGAGAAGTACAGGAGCCAAAGAACTTAGTAGGTTGTAAGTTCAACAGTGTTTGCTTCTCTTTAAATAATGTTCTCTTGATTTGTTTTCCCTTGTTTGAGGGCAGGGGAGGCAATGAGACTATCCTCTTTACCTAGGATCAACACTTGTCATTTAAAAAGACATGCCTGATTTACTATTGTTTTCAAAGGTTACCTTCACAATGCAAGTTACTTTTTCCTATTACTCCATCTATTCTGTCATGTAGCTACTGCTTTTTTATTATATTATTATTATTATTTCAGCATTTAGTTTTCTCCTACCATTCAGGTGACTCTGATTCTGATCATGGCTAATCAGGTAAGAATCCTCTCAATGAAAAATTCTCATTAGACTATTCCTTCTGTTTCATCTAAACAAACTCCAAGCTTCTAAAAGCTTACAGCTAAGGGATTTCTAGACAGTTTCTAGGTATTTAACTTTTAGTACACATTTTTCTTCCATAATCATATGCAATTTCCCTTTATAGTCACATAAATGCAAGCCAGGAAAGTCACAGCTCCTGGTAACAAGAACCACCTCCTTTTGTTTGTCATGTAAGACACGAGCAATGATTGTTCTCCACATAATTCTCTTTTGCCCATAAATTCCTAACTTCCGCTCTCTGTGCACTGAATTGTCACTGTATCAGCCTGAATAGCATAAGACATACCCACTCTGTCCACAAAAGCCACTCTGTGGCTTGATTACCACCACTTGATTACTCTTTCCTCAACCTCTTGTAATCCAATGGAGTCTGAAGACAAACATGAACTGCACTCACCAGAGGTGCACTCTGCTTCGTTCTCTACGAAACTACACAATGGCTCAGGTTGGAAGGGACCTGACAGATCATCTAGTTCAACCTACCTGCCATGGGCAGGGACACCTGTCAACTACACTTGGCTGCTCAAAGCATCATCCAAACCTGGCCTGGAACACCTCCAGGGAGGGGATATACTCAATCCCTGCAGGCAATTGATTCCAGAGTCTTCATCTTCACAAATAGTCCCTGACACTGCATTTTTCAGAGACAATCAACACTGAACTGAAACTTCTGTGAGTTCATAACCATATAACATAACCACAAGCTCTTTAATTTCATTCAAATGTAGTTCTTATAAGGCTTTGTCTAGCCTGCTGCTTTGCCAGTTACGTAGCCTAAACAAAGAGATCCAGCCATCAGCAGAAAACAAATGTCTATTTTATTATCTGTCTCTCTGGAGCACAAAGATGAAATAGCAGAGCCAGTAACGGAGAAGCAAATTAAACAATAGGACTGCTGAACCAGTCAAGCCAAAAACTCAACAACAGAGAAACAACCCACAGCCCGTGCTCCAGCAGACTGTGGAGAATACCGGACAAATGCATCATCCAATTCCTTACCCTGGTCCAACTCATCCTGTCCCAGTGTCACTGGAAGCTCAGTTTGCCAGAGAACTTGTCTGCCTGCAGATAGAGACTCCTGACTCCGTAAATGGAGCTTCCTTTTACACTGTTTCAGTTGTACAGTCCTTCAGACATCTCTATTTGAAAGAGACACCTGTTGTTATCCACCTTACTGGTTTTCAGCCAAGGACCCAAGTCCTGGATAAAAGACAAAAGGAATGTTTCTCTCGCTGTTTTGCACCTCCCACAATAGCTAGGTGTCTGCTCCCAGTGCGGTTTCTCAGCAGGAAATAAAGAATCATCCACATGTCAGCTTTAATTCTCAGCACTTCATCTGCTTAACTGCTATGGCACCTCTACTACTGTTTCTATTATACTTTTGCATAAGATGAAATAAGCTAACACTTTTCTGGTGTTGATTCCAGATGCAACCTAGTCAACTGTTTAGACTATCAATGATGACAGCCACTAACGTTGCAAATTCCATGTAAACAACTTTGAATTATGAGGATCCATCTCACAAATTTGTATTGCCACTTGAAAATGTTTTTGACCAAAAAAACCCCCTTTGATCATCTTCTCAATTCTTCCTTACGCATTTTGTCACCTTCTCAAAACACTGCCTCATCTGCAGCTCATGATTTAAATTGAGGTGTAATCAGTGATTGCCTTGCCTTTTCCTTTTTATTTAGCGGCTACATTTTACATTTCCACATGAAGCTTTTTGAGCTCTCTTTCACTTCTTAACACCATTGATGTCTGAAGCAGTATTCGTTATTTGTGCATCAACTACATCTATCATATCTTTTAACCTATTTGTACTGAGTAGCACTTACATCATACATTCTGATTTTAGGTCCCCTCTCCTCCTCCTTTCATGTTCCCTGGTTCTGTGCTTTAGTAATATGAACGTCACAACTCATGGGACAGATCATAAAATTATTTTTAAGTTGAAATTCTCAGGTAGCTAAAACTATCTTGGGACTCTTTCATTTCCTTCTTCTGCTAAGACTTTTGGGATTACATGTTTCAGCTTTGTTACGATTTTCCTTGCAGCCCTGAGGCTTGCATAGTCTCGCTTATATTTTTTAATGAGAGTAGAGGTTAATATAGTAGAGGTTATATGAAACTAGCAGCCACTAAGGAGAAGTGTTTGAGGAGTTTCTATAACAATGAACATTAAAATTCTATTTGAAATATTTTTAGACTTTAAAAATAGCAGACAAAACACAGTACACTGGTGCACCTTTACTCAAACTATTCCCTTTTTTTTCTGGAAGAGAAAACATGACTAGTCTCTACAACTGCTACCTGAAAGGAGGGTGTAGAGAGGTGGGTTTGGTATCTTCTCTCAAGCAACAAGAGAGAGGACAAGGGGAAATTCCCTCAAGTTGTGCCAGAGGAAGTTTAGATTAGACGTTAGGAAAAACTACTCTATTGAAAAGGTTGTCAGGCCCTGGAACAGGCTGCCCAGTTAGGGCATCGAGTCCCCTCCTTGGATGTGTTTAGAAGTCATGCAGATACAGAGTTTAAGAATGTGGTTAGTGGTGGGCTTGGTAGCTTTCGGTTAATAATAATTGCACTCAATGACCTTGAGGGCCTTTTCAAATCTACAATTCTATTCCCATTTGTGTATATGAGAATACACTGAGTAAAGTATAGGCTATTCTTAATGCTCTTCCAAAAGCACTACTTCCATATTCATATTCCTAAAGCTCTTCAAAAAGTAAGCAGTGCTTTCTTATTTTTAAAGCACTTATTTCTTAACACTGTTTTGTAGAATGAAGGCCTGAAATAATCTTTCTCTTGTAGCCAGTGAGGCTAGCTCCTACTTGGTCTGTTCAGTGTGTCCTACTTCTAACAGTTCATGCTTCCCAAATTGCTTTTCAGGATAATAAACTCTCCCTTCACACAGACCTCAAAGATGACCAGCTAACTGAACATTATCAGACTGTGTATTTTAGACTCACAACATAAACACAACATCCTGTATGGCTGCTGCTAATCACAACTCATTTAGCTATTGAATACTGCAATTAGCAATTTCAAAAGGGCTCTCTAAAGGTATTTGAATAAATTCTTCTATAGTTCAATTCCTAATCAGCGCAATGTTTCTGATTTAAAGAATTATTTCTTGTGAAACCAAACTTTTACCAGTGTACATGCACAAGCCTTAAAACACTGTTTCCTATGTATCTACTTCTCTGTTGTGTAGGATTTAATAGAATACATTGACTATTGGAAGAATTCCTTTCAGAAATGTTTTCCATCAGATCACGCACACAAGTTTCACTCTCCGCAAAACTAGAGTCCAAAAAACTGTCTGAAAATGTCTATCTGAGGACATAAGACAATCAGATACAGGAATTAAATAGGAAGAACTAGAATCCCAGAGGTTAAAACCCTACACATTAGTGACTTAGAATAAGATACTAGATTTAAAATATTGCAGAGGCTAAATACTAGAAAAATAAAATAATGTTAAACGGACAGCTTTTTAAAACAAACTTAAAATAATATGTGTTCACCTGATGTAAGTACACACTATCCAGGCTCCTTCCTGATGCTGGAACAACACTCAGATATAACAAGTCAAGTCACCAAAATCTTAAGCCCCAGCAAATAGAGTAAAATTAATAGGTTTCTGACAAAATATTTTGAGTCACTTTCAAGCTTAATCAGAAAAACCCCTAATTACTTGTCACTTTCATTTCTTTGAATCCTTAAGAGACTACTGTAATAATTTTATTTCCTTCAAAATGGAGCTCTTTAACAAGCAAAATACCCCAAGACAGCTAAAGTTTTGTGAGCTAATCATGCTGAGTCACACTAATGGCTACATGCACATGTAATTGGATAAAGGGAAATGTAGAACAGCCTTAATAGAATGGGTTTTTTTCCAGAAATAAACCACAGTTAAAAAAAGCCAACAAGGAAAGGAAGAGAGAGAATGCACGCATGAACAGCAATTGGAGTTAGTGGATTTGCACAATTATTTTATATTATTAAACTCTTCTTACTTATTCAAAATCTATTTATACGGCTACTCTAAGATTTACAGGCTTTTATGTTGACGTTTTACTGCAGTTAAGTAGATTCAAACATAAAACCATAACTGTAACAGTCTAAAGTCAAAAATAAAAAAAAACCTGGCTGTATTTGACAGGGTAAAAAGTAAGGAGAAATATTATTTCTGAGTGTATGATTTTTATTAAAGGAAGATGTCAGTGTGGGCAGGGTAGAACTGCAGAGGAATGCAGCTAGGAATGCATATGGCTGGGAGGCAGCAGAAACAGGGGCAGTGGCACAGGCTTAGCTTCAAAGCAGTTCCCAAGGGAAAGCAGGATCAGGGCCCTCACTTCTAGCTTTCTTCACAACAGCTCTTACAGCCACGTAGCTGACCTTAGACTCAGCCAACTAAATTCTAACTTTGCCAATTAAACTTCAAGAGTAGGAACGTGTTCAGGGTCCTGAAAACCACTGAAGAGGTCATTCACTAAAAAGTCTGAGAATTAAATTATTCAGTGGATTGGAGAACCCACAGATACAGAATTTTTTTCTGCTCAGTGAAGGTTGTAATAACGAAGACCTGAGTCACAATGACTATAGTACAGACACATATGAGCAACTCAGTTATTCCTTGTTATCAAGCCTACTCATCTAGTGTTTTCAAGCTACTTTTTGTGGCACACAATTGGCTTATCAACTTCTTCCTGATCCTGTTTCAGACTAAAGGAACATACTAGTACTGGAATGGGCTGCCTAGGGTGGTGCTTGTGTCACTATTCCTGGATGTGTTTAAAAATGGCTTAGATGTAGTGTTGGGGGATCTGGTTTAGAGGTGAACTTGTAGAGTAGGGTTGATGGTTGTACTCGATGATCCCAAGGGTCTTTTTCAACCTGAATGATTCTATGATTCTGTGACTATAATCTACTAGTTCAGTAGTCTTAACTGGAAGCAAAACACAGAATCATAGAATCATTGGAAGTTGGGGGTTGGAGGGGACCTCTAGAGACCAAGTCCAATTTCCCTGCCAGAGCAGGATCACCTAACACAGGCCACACAGGTCTGCATCCAGGTGGGTTTTGAAAGTTTCTCGAGGAGACTCTACAACCTCTCTGGGCAACCTGTTCCAAGGCTCCGTCACTGTCACAGTAAAGAAGTTTCTCCTTATGTTGAAGTGGAATCTTCTATACTCAAGCCTATCTCCATTATTCCCTGTCCTATTACTGTGCCTCACTGAAAAGAGATGGGCCTCTTCCAGTTGACATCCACCCCTCAGATGTTTACTGACATTAATAAGATCCCCTCTCAGCCTTCTCTTCTCAAAACTAAGAGTTCTCTCAGTCTTTCTTCACAGGGGACATGCTCAATTTCCTTAATCATCCTTGTAGCTCTCTGTTGGACTCTCTCCAGTAGAACCTTGTCTTTACTGAATTGGAGTGCCCAAAACTGGATACAGTACTCCAGGTGAGGTCTCACTACGGCAGAATAGAAGTGGAGCAGAAGCTCCCTAGACCTGCTGGATACAGTTTTCTTAGTGCATGCCAGGATACCACTGGCCCTCTTGGCCACAACGGCACATTGCTGTCCCATGGAAAGCTTATTGTTCACCAGGTCTTTCTCCATGGAGCTGCTTTCCAGCAGGACAACCCCTAACCTGTACTGATGCCTGATGTTATTCCTTCACAGATGTAGGACACTTGTTCTTACTGAACTTTATGAAGTTTACGTTAGTCCAGCTCTCCAGCCTATCCTAATCTCACCGGACAGCAGCACAGTCATCCCTCCCAGATTCATATAATCAGCCAACTTGTTGAGGGTACACTCCGTTTCTACAGTTTCTACTTAAATACAAAGTTTCTGCCCAAAGCAGGCATATAGCTTTTTCTTTAAAAATAAACTCACACATACAATCAGATGTCAGATATCAGATTTTTAAATCAGCTGAGGAGCTGGATAATTCTTTATTTGAAATGCACTAGCAGCATAGACTTCAAAGCAGTTGATGGGAGTAGCTATGCATAAGGACTAAACACTTGACCAATGATTAAAAACTTTCCTTTGCCATCACTTACTAGGCAAAGGAAATAGGGAGAAAACACACTGAATTAACAGGTTGTTTTCTTCTACCATTTAGAATCATAGAATAGTTTTGTCTGGAAGAGACCTTCAAGATCATCGAGTCTTGAAATTCAAAATCACCTCCTCTTCAAGATCACAAATTGATGCACTCCTTCAGGAAAACAAACTTCTTTGTACATCTCAGCTTCACTTCTTGCTTACATAGTTGGCATTCAGGCATATTTTGGCTTATTTATGGAAGCCATCTGTGTTTTTTTTCCACATATCCTCACGACTCTACATCTCTCCCTTTAATATTGTAACTAAAAACTTCATTTTTAGGATTAACTGGCAATAAACTCATTACTGACACATTGATAAAGGCTACTTGCACTTGAACTTCCCTAACTACATGCTTCAATGGAAAAATATTTCTGGGCTAAAGGTTGTAAGCTACTTTGCTACTTTTAAGTTTAAAAAAAAGTTAGCTATTTATCCTTTAGTTAGTATTTATCCTTCTTGTAAAAAAGGTAGTATTTAGTAAAATGTAGTAGAAGTTAGTAATTATTCTTCCTATTTTCAATTTTAGCTATTTAAACATGGAAGCTGAATATTTTGTCCACAAGCCATATTACCTAAATTTTAAAGCAGCTGTTTTTATTTTTTCTAGATTAGATTTTATCTGGTTTTATTTTCATTACTTCATAGTTGCTTTAGTCTTCATGTTCATATACCAACCACCACATACTTCCTCTTTTATTCCCTGCTATCTCATGGTATATTAATGTAGTATATTATAATGGTTTGAATAGATACCATATAGTAATTTATATTATGTATAATTTATTACTACTATAATATGGATTATTTATCTACTACTATTAAATATATAACTATTAAATATGTATAAAATGATGTTTTCCCTTGATTTTGGGAAGAGTTTTCTTGCCCCGTCTGTAAAGTCAATAGCTGTCAGGTTTAATAAGACTTGAGCTGAGATTTACTGGGTGCCTACTCCTAAAGATTAATGTGGACCACTGCTCAATATGTTTTAATAATCTCCTTTCCATCCTCTCTTTCATCTTTTTTCCAAATTCTTTGCTTACAACAAAAGATTATGCAGTTTGATGGAAGAAGGTTGATTCTCCTACAAAGTGAAATCAGAGCATGTACTCTAAAAATAAAGATTTCATCATTCATACTAGTAAATGTTACCACCAAGATTGCTGCAGTTAGTACTTTGTGGACTTAAGTTCTCCACAAGCACTTAACTCAGTTCTATACAGACACAAGACCTTGTGTCCCATCATACAGACCATGGATTAATGATGCTGTGTAAGGAAAGGGCTACGATTTCCAGGAGAGTAACTGTAATGTCCACATAGATA
>JAOXOE010033058.1:0-10508 GCA_028565055.1 Phoeniculus purpureus
TTCCAGGAGTGAATGGGTGGCTTTTGTCACAATATATGCTCTTTTCCCAGGTTGTCTCATAGAATCATGGAATCACGGAATCACAGAATTATCTGAAGCCAAAGACTGTTACGTAATTATCTCTCATCTTCCTCATAATGTGTATAGTGGCATTGTGACTCTGTTTGCTTTATTTTTACTTAGAGTGTTTTCCTTTCTTCTTCTTGGATGTGGGTCCAATAAATTCTATCTTTGCAGCAGAGTTGCTTCATTGCCCAACAAATTCATCTCCAGAGCTAGTTGGTGTGTTTAGATATCTCCCATCAACACAAAGACTTATTGAGGTTCCCTTTTCAACCTGGATAAATTGGTGTATTGGCCAGTGTTTACACAAGTAAACAGAAGGAAAAGCAGACCTCAGTGAGGTCTCAGATAGAATTTGCCAGACAACAGATAGCTTAGGGAAAGTGAAAGGAGTTTATTTAATCTATAATTATATACAGAAAGAAGAAGAAAGTTAAGCAAGTTAGTGCTTACAAACCAGAAACTGTCACAATGTCACAATGTCAAGCAGAGAGGTGTACAACCACCCTCTCTTCTTTCATTCTGAGAGATTTGTTAGGTCTCCCTATGAGTCGTACAACGTGGTCTGCAGATGCCAAACTCTTGGTCGTTCCAGTCTGGTAAACTCTTCAATTTTCAACGTAGCTTGTCTGGCAAAACACTCATCAGACAGGCCTGATTCCTCTGAGTCTGAACTGCATCCTCAGTGCAGGAACATGCCTTTTAAAAAGAACCCAGTCTCTTTTCTTACCAAAGATTTAAGGATTCTCGAGTCCTTCTGCTTCTTTCAGAACAGACATGAAAGAATTCCAGATACCTCTCCTGAGACGACAACTTTCCTCAATACTCAAGCATCCCCAGCTTTTCTCAGTGGCAGAAATGACAAACAGTCTCTCTTCCTGCTGATCAGTGGCTCAAAATGGTGGCAGCTGCATGCCCGGCCATGTGGCAAGCCTTCAATGGCGGTGACCATATGGCCTCATCAGCAGGGGCCTCTCCTTGCTGCAAACGTGGCTGAGAGTGTGCTGTTTCCCTCCTAGGGGTCTCTCTCTTTCTTTCTTCCTTTTCTTCTCCTCTCATCCTGGTTTGGTTACAGGGGAAAGTGGAGTATTTTTCAGCTTACCACGGGTTGCTGGATGCAGCTGTGGCTCACTCCATGTGGAGAGGAATCGACACTTGATGGTTCCTGCTACACCTGGATGCTTTGGAAGATGAGCGGAGGAAGGCTTTTCTGTCAGCATAGCACAGAAACCAGTCCATGGTTCTGCTGGCATACTCTGCCATCACTGGGGACTGCCGTTCCAGCTCAGGTGGCCAGGGTCAGGCCGGACTGGGGTCTGCAGCACTGATGTACTGGGGCAGTTCTCAGATAGAAAAAAAAAGGGCCAGGCTGATGAATCAGCTCTCTCTTATAGTCCAACATTTTGCCTGCCCCTTCCAGGATAGGGCACTGAAAGAATTCTTAAAGTGAAAATAAACCTTTTCTTTATGAAAGGACAACTCCAGTTATTTGAAAATGTGAGTGATTTTCAAGCCATAACCGCCAGGAAAGGCCTCGCGGTGGCAAAACCTCCTTTTCTACATGCTACAGTTGGTCAAGAATGCAAGCACACTCATACTCATCAAGACCTTGTTCTAACCTGCTAAGACTGTGTAATGTAGTGTCATCCCAATATGCAATCACTGTATTTATGGATTATATAAATAACAAGCATGCTACCTAGTCTGTATAAAGCTTCTTCACTTAATGTTCTCACAGAGTTGATAAAACTGGAATAAGCCTAGTCTCGTATTAAATAATCTTCCTTTATTAAATAGGAAAATACTAATCTATAGCCCTCTCTTCCAGCAGGATAAACTGAGATACAGAAAGTTCAGGTGAGCATGAGGGATGTCAAGTACTAACACTCTTCATCATTCACAAGGTTATGCTTCTCGGAAGACACTGGAAATCTTCCAGAAAATTCCAAACCAGAACCTTGAGGAGATCCAGGTACAGCATCTCAGGCAGTTTATCAGAGTCTGTCAGGAAAACCTGGGAGACCCAGGTCTTCAAACTTGATTCTTGTTAAATCTTACCCACCTACATACACAAAATAGACTTATGTATGTTGTGCCAAGACGCAAATGACTACTTAAAATTCATCAAAGATCACATTATATTATGTTTGATCCTCACTGATAGCATGCACATTCTGCAAGGTGCTCATTGGGAGGTTTTTGCATAGGTAACCTGTGTGAAAAAGACTGTAGTGAAATAAACTTAATCAGGGAAGTCATCATTACCCTTATGCTAAGTGTTAAGATGTTTAAATAATATGTCAAATATATGGCAAATAATACTTCCTCTTATTTCAATCCTCTTTTCAAGCAATGTAACAAGAAGATGGAACAGTACACAGAACAACATAGGAACAGTTTTATGAGCCAGGACAGGGCTGTGTATAAAGAAAGATTATCGGCAAAAGAGGTGAAGTTCAATTTTAAGTTACTGAAAACTCTTCTGCTCTATCATTATTATTTCTGCACATTAGTAGGACTCAAAAGGAATGACATTAGAAAACTGTTCATTAGCATTTCCTTTATGTACATCGCCACAACCATCCACAGTCTGGAACAAAGTCCCAAGCAAACACGTTTTTCCACTAGTCATAAAATGGTCATGATTTAAGGACATAAGGTTGCATAAGATTTCTCTACTCCGCACTACTGAAGTTGATGCCTTCACTCTACCTCCAAACCTCATAACAGTTTTTATGAAGGAAGGTTTAACTATGCCTCCTGAATGCAGATTACTCAATAAGTTCCAATCATTATGAGTTTTCTCAATGTAGGAATTCTAAGCATTTAGAAAGCTCCTAAAACATTGAGGCAGCTGCTGAATAAATTGCAGCAGTAATAACAACAGGTTTCCCTTAAGTACCCATTTTTAAACTATGAAATTTTTGCTTTTGTCCCATATATGTCAGGAGTGTGACTATCACACTACGAACAACTGACTGTACCTTGCCCATATGATAGTAAGAGCTTGAGGAATTTCTTGCACTTGCTCACACTGAGTTATGTTCAACTGGACTTAATCCCATAATATCAACATCCTTGAACTTACACAGACGGATGTTTCAAAGGCCAAAATCTGCTCTTCTGAGAAAGTGATGAATCCCAGACGTTGTCAGAAAATTAATTACTGACTTTTTCAATGACGATCTTGTTGCTAGATACTAGTTTCTAGAGCAAAAAATTCTTCCTTCTATGTGGGAACAGATCAGTCTTACTTTCCCTCTAAAATGACTTGTCTGTGATCAGTGCAAAAAATGATATCTTCCCTGTATTTCAGGGGTTATGGGCGGGTATCAATTATCTGTTCAGAAAGAACACTCTCCACTCAGATTTGTAGACTAAAAAAGGCTAACAGACTCCTAGTTTTGCATCTACTTGATTTCTTCAGCTTATTTATTTTTTTATCACTTGCTATTTAGGTTTGATCACATATCCAGATCTCCCTTCCAGCATTTCAAATGCAAAAGTCATACAAGAGAAATGATAATCTATATCATGTCTGAAGAGTACAAATGCTTTGGATTCATGAGCTCCTTTGGCTTTGGAAAGTGAATTTCAGCACATGAATAACAGCTATTCTTTAAGCAGCCCTGGGAGCCCACAAGTATTTCTAGACAATTCTGCCTTCAGCCACAGTCACACATCAATAATTCTAGAGATACTCCAGACTCACAGGGATACAAGGAAAAACAAAATTTGATTTATTTCTCTTTATACGTATTGTTGCTTTGACAGTAGAATGAACCAGGGTATGCTCACAAATCCACAAAGAAAAGTTCACTTTTTTCATGCACTTTTTTATTCAATATTCACATTCACAAGGGAAAGGAGAACAGATGTAGAAGGGATATTTTATGTCTTTGTTGATCTGAAAGCCACAGTTATAGTAGTGCTGCTTATATGTATCTTTTCCCCCAAAGGTTATAAGTGTGATTCACTAACTTTCCAACTGTTGAGGCATGTGGGTATTTGTTACAGTAATGCAAGTCCATTGCCGCTCAGATTTAAACCATGTTATTTCATTTTTATTTCTTTGCTAGCTAACAGCCCAAATCCACGCAGCAGGTGTTCTTAGGAACGTCACCATCTAATAAAAGTACCGTAACATAACACAGAGCCAATAAAACTTTCTTTGCAGAGACTTTGTTTTTCCTGATGGACTGGATTCCTAATAAGACAATGTCTACAAAATCTAAGGAAGATGAAAATACAAGATTTATCATCAAGTGGATATATTTTTATTCCTTGTTTAGGTAATGAACACAGATATCAGATACCTGAAGCTTTGTACAAACCTTTCTTTGTCAGCAAAACAGCCAGGGAGGTGCGAAACCCTGGTATTTTGTATTGTGTTCATTATTTCTTGGGCAGACCTATGACTCCATTCAAGGCTGGATAAAGGATTTAATAAACAGAAATACAACTTGAACAAAAAAGCTGGGGAAACTGACAACTGATGGGCAAAGATTTACAGATTATTTTTATAGAATCATAGAATTATTAGGCATTGGAAGGGACCTCGAAAGATCATCTAGTGCAATCCCCCTGCCACAGCAGGATCACCTAGATCACATAAGAACACATCCAGGTGGGTTTGAAACCTCTCCAGTGAAGGAGACTCTACGACTCCCCTGGACAACCTGTTCCAGTGCTCTGTCTCCCTCACTGTGAAGAAGTTCCTTCTGATATTTATGTGGAACCACCTATGTTCCATCTTACACCCATTGCCCCTCGTCCTATCACTAGATGACATTCAGAAGAGCCTGGCTCCATCCTCCTGACACCCACCCTTCACATCTATTTAGACATGAATGAGGTTCCCCCTCAGTCTCCGCCAAGCTGAAGAGACCCAGCTCCCTCAGCCTTTCCTCATAAGGAAGGTGCTCCACTTCCTTCATCATCCTTTATCAATCAGATCTGCAAGGTTTGTAAGTCTTAAACCCTGTATTTAGTAGGATGCTTCTTTTATTTCTCTGTTTTGTAATAGAGAACACTTCCAGGCATATCTAATTTGAGATACAATTAAAACAGCCAATAGTTCATGGATCTTATACACAAAAAACTATTTTAACAGTTCAAGCAAAGGAGAGATTTCTGCTTTCAAAGTTTTAAGGGCCCTGAAACTGTTGAAAACATCATTAGACATCATACTGAAAATGCTGAAGTGCAGACAAAACAGTATTGGATGCACAATAGTTGGATGCACAGACAGTGGTAATTGATGACTAACAGCAGCTTACTTCAGCTGTAGCTGCCATTCTAATTGACCTTATTTCTTCAAAGACAGACATTCAAAACAAGAGTCAGAGGTGAATATATCTGAGAAGTTATACACAACATAATATGATGCATGAGACAAATACTCATTTGTTCTTTTCAAACTCTTCTATCTGTCTCATTCAGTCTGTTCTGGCTGTGCAGGACATCTAAAGATTATCATAGGGTCAAAAATGTCGACTTTGTGTACATAAGATATTCATCTAATCACTTAACATGTCGGTTTTAGTGTAGTAGAACAGGTCCTGTTCAAATATACGGTGTCTTTGTCTAACACAGTGGAAACACTTCTGCTAATCAGAACATTCAGTTTTGCATCACAAGCACAGACTAGTCAGGTTCTTTTCTTGGTGAAATTATCATTTAGTTTTTTGAATTGTATTTTTAAATTTGCCCTGAGATGTCAAACCGTGTTACAAAGAGCATTTATATTTCAGAATGTGTTGATTGAATAAGAACCATCATAACCAACAACTATAAAGATGGAAATACTATAACAGAGCTATAGGCAAGTACCCTTGCTCATGACAACAATCTACACATGAATATAACTCCCAGAAATCAGTAGAGATATACAAAAATCAATATACACCCCACTCCTCCAACAGCTATTCTGTCACTGTCATCAGTCATGCTGCAAGGTAGGCACTGGAGAGGCCTCAAACTGGATTCAGCAGACAGGAACCGAATTCAGGTTCTGGATTCAGAAATGCACAGACTGGGATCAAAGAGAGAAGATACAAAGTCCTTCTCAGACATTGGTTTTTGAACCTCATAATCCCTCATCTTTATACTGAATATAATGTCTAGGGAATGAAACACCTTGTTGGCCAGCTTAGGGTCACCTGTGCTGTCTGCTCCTACCCACAGCCAAGACCTCTTAGGCACTACATCTAAGATTTAGTCTTGACCTTGGTCTTTACCAGGAGCAAGTATAAGCAAAAGCCTTTCCACAAAACAACCCTTGATAGTAACTGTAAATACCAAGCACTCTTGCTTGTAGAAGGAGACCCTGTCCACACAAACATGCTGTTGATGTCAGAATATGCAGTTACTCAGAAGAGATTTGGATGAAAAATAAAACAGAATAGAACTAATTCTGCAATACCTCAGTTAGTCTTGTGCTGTCTTCCTTGTACCCAGCTTTAGGTTTGCAGCAGTTCAGAAACATATTTAGACTTTTTTTCTCTCTCTGTAGGGGAATTGAGCATGTTTGTGGAATTTAATAACCTGCTACTAAGTGGTGAGACGGTGGTGGTACATGAGTACTGTTCCATCTGTTCCATTGCAAGTTACCCAAATTCCATGCAGATAAAGAAGAGCTTTTGTATCTGACAGACCTCCCTAGGCTACACTATAAACAGCAGGAAAGACCACCTGCTACACAGGAATTTATGTTCCATTAAAACAGCAAGCACAGCTCAATCCCAATTACATGGCAGCAGAACTCCTAACTGCAGCATTTGCCTGGTGACTTTGAAAAATTAAAAGATAGACCTGTATACTAAACATAAAAAACCTTTGAATGATTCTCCAGAGAGGTGTAAATATTTCTCATAAAACAAAATTAGTTTAGAATTGGTCTCACCTGCTGTTAATCATTTGTTTATGCCTATATTTCCCCAGATTTCTTTCAGTTGTGGATCAGTTCTTCATCAGCCACCATTTACATGAACTAAAGACCAGGCTCTCCTAGGCCACCAGAACATGAAGTATTTTACTACAATGACTTACTTTACTCCTTTAAATAAAAGGAATTATCCTTACCAAGAGGAAGAAAATGCAAAGCCTTGATTACAAAGACACATTCTTTATGTAAGATCTTTTGTCTTGAAATATTTACTCTTTCCTGTCTCCAGGCAGAGAGCTAGCTAAAATATTGGTGAGCTGTAATGTGACTTCTTTCCAGAAGTAGTATTTGCTGAAGACTGTAGAGTAAAAGTGTGGGGTTACAGAAAAGAGAGTTAGCTGAAGGATAAACCCTGGAACCAGAGTTAGCTGTTTAACCCTTGAATAAAAATACCATACAGTCACTCATAGAGAAACATTAGGAGAAGCAAACAAAACAAGGAGAGCTTTGAACACAGAATATTCTGTTGTAGTAGCTATAGTGACCTTTATAGATAATGAACTTCTAGAGTTAATGAAAAATACTCTTTTGTGTAACTTGATATAGCTTGCTTGCATCAGTGCTTTAAAGGTATATAAGCAACACTGTAGTCTCAATAAAATATCTTCGATCCACAATCGGAGTCTGTGCCAAGTACACCACATAAAAGCATTAGAAAACAATCCCTTTCACATGCTGCTACTGAAAGGACTAGTTTAGAATATCATCTAAACATCTACAAGTGTCCCAATACGTCTCAGAACTGGGCCACTGAAATGAGTCTATGTTCTTGTTTTTACTGTTCACCTCATTAGCTGGGAACACCAGCGTGTCTCCAGTTTGGTAGCAGGAATGTTAATTTTCCCAAGAGGATTTGATAGCCAGGAGTGAACATGTCAGTGGGATGTTTGCTACCATAATGATGTCATGCCCACCAGGGAGGTGGGGAGAGCTGGTGAGTAATTTGAGCTGCAGCCAGGTCTGATGCCAGTAGGTTCCAGCTGGCAAGCAGTAGTGTTGTGTAGTTGTGTATCATTCAGTTTATATATTATTTCGTTCATTATTGTTGTTATTATAGTTGCTCATTTTCCTTGTGTTTCACTACACTGTCCTTAAATCAACCCATTAGATTTTCCTTTTTTCTCTTTTTCGCTATGCCACTGAATGAATTGGGCTGTGGGGGAACAAGCTGTTGTGTTCTACTGAGCAAAACCATGCAGTACTTTTTGGTCCCACCATGGGGCCTGAAGGGTTGAGATAATGACTGATCTATGTGTCAAAACACTTTTCATATATACACTTTCTATATTGGTTGAATAAGTCCTTGGCAACTGTGTAATTCCCTTTGCTCACACTGGTGGTGTGATGTAAAACTTTATGAGCCCTGTGCATTCCGTACTGATCATATTTATCATCTCTGGGAGATTGATCAGGACTATTATCTTGCAGTACTGGACACTGTCAACTTTAATACCACTGATCATGAGGTTGATTGGTTAGGGGATGTAGGTCAGACCATCGGACTTTATGATCTTGAAGGTGTTTTCCAGACTTGGTGCATGTACTAAGGGAGACTCTGGAAGTCATTTCTAAACCACTCTCCATCATCTTTGCTAAATCATTGGGATCAGGAGAGATGCCTGGGGACTGGAGGATAGCAGATGTCACTCTGGTCTTCAAATATGGGAAGAAGTAGGACCCAGGTAACTATAGACCAGTCAGCCTCACCTCCACCCCAGGAAAGGTGATGGAAGAATTTATCCTTGAAGCTGTCTCTAGGCACAGCAAGGACTAGAAGGTCATTAGGGACAGTCAACATGGCTTCACCAAAGGGAAGTCATGCTTGGCCAACCTGGTAGCCTTTTATGAGGGCAAAAACAGGTGTATGGTTGACGGTAAAGCAGTGGACGTGGTCTAGCTTGACTGCAGTAAGGCATTTGACAGTCTCACACAGCATCCTCACAGCCAAACAGAGGCAGTGTGGTCTGGATGATCAGGTGGTGAGGTGGATGGTGAACTGGCTGCAGGATAGAAGCCAGAGAGTAGCGGTCAATGGGATAGAGTCTAGTGGAATCCCCCAAGGGTCGGTATGGGGACCAATCCTGTACAATCTATTCATTAATGACTTGGAGAAGGGATTAGGGTGTACTGTCAGCAAGCTTGCTGATGACAAAAAGCCGGGAGGAGTGTCCAACACCCCAGCGGGCTGTGCTGCCATTCAGCAGGACCTGCACAGCCTGGAGAGCTGGGCAGGGAGAAATTTAATGAAATATTACAAGGGCAAGTGTAGAGTTTTGCATCTGGGCAAGAACAACTCCAGGTACCAGGATAGGTTGGGGACCGACCTGTTGGAGAGCAGTGTAGGAGAAAGTGACACGGGGGTCCTGGTGGAGACAGCAGGATTATCATGAGCCAGAAATATGCCCTTGTGGCCAAGAAGGCCAACAGCATCCTGGGGTGAATCAGAAGAGGGGTAGTTAGCAGATCAAGAGTGCTCCTTCTCCTCCTGTACTCTGCCCTGGTGAGACTGCATCTGGAGTATTGGTTCCAGTTGTGGGCCCCTCTGTTCAAGAAGTACACAGAGCTGTTGGAGAAAGTCCAGCACAGAGCCACGAAGATAATGGAGTGGAACACCTCCCTTATTAGGAAAGGCTGAGGCAGCTGGGTCTGTTTAGCTTAGAGAAGAGGAGAGTGAGGGGTGACCTCATTAATGTCTATAAATATGTGAAGGGTGGGTGTCAGGAGGATGGAACCAGACTCTGCTCACTGTCATCTGCTGATAGGACAAGGGGCAATGAGTTTAAGCTGGAACATAGGAGGTTCCAAACAAATATAAGAAAGAATTTCTTCCAAGTGAGGATGACAGAGCACTGGAACAGGCTACCCAGGGGAGTTGTGGAGTCTCCTTCTCTGGAGACATTTAAAACCACCTGGATGTGTTCCTGTGTGACTTGGTGTAGGCGATCATGCTGTGGCAGGGGGATTGCACTAAATGATCTTTCGAGGTCCCTTCCAATCCCTAATGTTCTGTGATTCTGTGATCCATGCAGGTGGACCACCATGGAGGGAGGTATCCAGAACTGGAGGGAATAAGCTGTGCTGGAGGTGATATACAATGATTGAAATAATGAACAGTCACACATAGATCCAGGTGAAGTCCAATGAATAACATCCACATGCATGTGGCAAGAGTTAGTACAAAGTGCACCATTCTCAAATGTCAATTCATTTTCAAAAGTGTCTGGGAAATCAGGGGAGGGATAAAGAGCAATAAGGAGGAAGTTTCTCTTTCTTCCTGTGGACACATATCTTGGCTTTGAAGGAAGATAAGGGAATAGAAAACAAAGCAGTTAGGTCTCGATGAAATCTCAGATAAATTTGCCAGACAATGGATAGCTTAGAGAAACTGGAAGAGGGTTTATTAACGCTATAACTGTGTGCAGAAAAGAAGAAAAGGTTAAGCAAGTTAGTGCACACAAACTAGAAACTCTGTCACAAATGCCATCACATATTCTGAGAA
>JAOXOE010033059.1:0-10507 GCA_028565055.1 Phoeniculus purpureus
GGGTGTCACTGTCCCCCCCAAATGTGGTTGGAGGGAGTCAGTGATGTCACTGTTCCTATAATGGGGATGATAGGGGTAGGGGGGGTTCTCAAGGGTGTCATTGTCCCCCAGTATGGGGGTTGTTTCCCCATAGTGAGGTGTGGGGGGATGTAATTTGCTTTAATATGAGGCTGAGGAGTGTCATTGTTTTCCAGTATGGGTCTGGAGGGTGTCAGGGTTGTCATTGTCCCCTAGTGTGGGGCTATGGGGGTCAGTGGTGTCCCAAATGTTGGGGTGTTGTTCATCCTCCCCATACTGGGGTGGGGGTGTCACTGTCCCCCCCAAATGTGGTTGGAGGGAGTCAGTGATGTCACTGTTCCTATAATGGGGATGATAGGGGTCGTCATCCCCGTAATGGGGTAGGATTGCCATTGTACCCCAATATGGGTCTAGGGGGATGTCAAGGGTGTCACTGATCCCTGGGTCCAGCCCCATTTACTGACCCCCACACCCTGCTGGGTGCAGATATGGGATCCTGGTGGACCCTATCCAGGTGGTGTCCCTCTTCCTGAAAGACCCCTACAGTTGGCCTTCACTCTGCCTCATCATCGGTGAGCAACCCCCACCTAACAACCCATGAACCCACATCAACCCCTCCATGACCCCCCAATCCTCCTCCTCTTCCTCTTCTCAGCGGTCAACCCTTTTGTGCTGGTGGCCCTGGCCTTGGAGCGACGCCTGGCAGCAGTGAGACCCCAACCCCACTACCTCAGGGGGTGCAGGGCGGAGGTGCTGGGTCCCTGCCACCCTAATTTCACCTCTGTCCCTTCCCCACTCCCAGGGGAGCCTCTCGGAGGGGCTGGGGGCTGCCCTTCATGCCCTCAACCTCTTGGCCGTCCTCTGTGTCCCAGCTGGCTTCGTGCTGCTCCTCACCTCCATCACCCCAGGTATGGGGGGTGGGGCACACACTGAGGGGGGTGGTCTGTGGGGTCACCCCAGGATGGGGCAGCATTTGGCCAGGACCTCCCTCATTTCTCCCTATTTCTCTCTGCAGTGGGGTCTGTCTTCACCTTGATCATCTACACCATCGTCTTCCTCAAGCTTTTTTCCTTCAGGGATGTCAACAAGTGGTGCAGGGAAAGGAGGGCGGATAATGCACCTCCCCCCAATGCTGGTAGGGCACTGGAGAAGGGGTTTATCCTATGGATATGGAGATGGAGGGGTGCTAATGATCCTCTTTCCCCATCGCAGGAACCGCCAAACCCAATGGGGATGTGGGGCGCAGTGAGGTCACCTACCCGCACAATCTGACCTATAGCAGTAAGAGCACCTTTTTGGGGGAGGTGGTCCTGGGGTATTTTAACACCCCTCACCATGGATATTTGTGTTTCCCCCCCCAGATTTCTATTATTTTCTGTTTGCACCCACCCTGTGCTATGAACTGAACTTCCCCCGCTCCCCCCGGGTGCGAAAGCGCTTCCTGCTGCGGCGCCTCCTCGAGATGGTCAGAGCAGAGTGGCATCTGGAGGGGGGAAAAAGGGGTCCGGGGGAGGTTAAGGGGGGTCTGAGGGGTAGCTGCTGTGGGTTTGGAGGTTAAGGTTGGTGGGAAGAGGGTTCTGTAGCCAAGCAGTGGGAGCTGTAGGGGTTTGTGAAGTGTTGGGGGTGGTCCATGAGGTGGGGTTAGAGGGGTTCTAGGAGGGTCTTGGGGATGTCCTGGGGCAGGTTAAGGGTAGTCTGTTGCGGGTTTGAGGGTCAAGATTGGTGGGAAGGGGATTCTACAGCCAAGTGGTGGGAGCTGGGGATCCATGAGGTCATGGGGGAGGGTCCATGAGGTGGGAGGGTGGTCACCAAGATGAGGCACTGTCTGTGAGGTGGTGGAGCAGAGGGGCATTGAGATGATTGGGGGGGCCCTGAAATGATGAGGGGGATCTCTAGATGATGTGGGGTGGGGGTGTCTCAGATAGGAGGTGGCTCAAAATAGGGGGGTATTCTATAAAATGGGGTGGATGATGTGTGGGGGTCCTGGAGGGGGATGCCAGGTACCCTCCCCCCAGTGATGCTGCCTCTTCTCTTCTAGCTCTTCATTGTCCAGCTGCTGGTGGGGCTGGTCCAGCAGGTACTAATTACCTGAGGGGGCTCCCCAGTCCCCAGGGGGTGTCCCTCTTTTCCCCACGGTTGGGGCTGGGGCTGGGTCCCAGCTGCCTTCTCCCATTTCAGTGGATGGTGCCCACGATCCAGAACTCCATGAAGCCCTTTCGGGTGAGTGACTGATGGGGGGGGGTGTCCCAGCTTTTGAGAGATGTCCCAGCACATGGTGAGTAGGGTCCCTGCAGTTGGGGGGGGATCCCCAAAGCCAGCAGTTAGCTGGTGGAGGAGGGGTGATGGAGCCCCTGTGTTGCAGGACATGGATTATTCCCGGATCATCGAGCGGCTCCTCAAGTTGGCTGTGAGTGACCAACTATCACCACCCCCCCTGAACTTTTCTCTTCCCCCAACCCTCTTCTGTGGAGTGGTGGGGTCACCACAGACCCCCCCTTGTCATTTCCCCGGCCCCTCCAATAGGTCCCCAACCACCTCATCTGGCTGATCTTCTTCTACTGGTTCTTCCACTCCTGCCTGAATGTGGTGGCTGAGGTGATGCAGTTTGGGGACCGGGAGTTCTACCGTGACTGGTGGTGAGGGGCAGCCCCAGGACACCCCACCTGTGTGTGTCCTCCAGTTTGGAGGGGGTCACCTCATCTCTTTGGGACTGGGGGCTCCCCCCCATCCTCATCACTGCCCTGTCTCTCACCCAGGAACTCGGAGTCAGTGACCTATTTCTGGCAGAACTGGAACATCCCAGTGCACAAGTGGTGCATCAGGTGTGGGCAGGTGGGATTGAGGGGGTCTGACACCCCTCCCAGGCTCAGGGAGGTTTTGGGGACACCTTCCATCACTTACAGGGGTTCTGGTTCTGCTCCTCAGACACTTCTACAAGCCGATGCTGAAGAGGGGGGTCAACAAGTGGACAGCACAGACAGCTGTTTTCCTGGCCTCTGCCTTCTTCCATGAGGTTAGTCCTCCTGGTCCATACTGGTAGCACCCCCATAATGCTGCATGCTCCCACTGACCCCCCTGTGTGTGTGTCCACCCCAGTACCTGGTCAGTGTCCCACTCAAGATGTTCCGGCTCTGGGCCTTCATGGGGATGGCAGCTCAGGTGAGGGACCCCCTGTAATGGGGGGAGGGGTTTGAGGTGAGGGGCCTGGGGTGCTTTAGAGTCACTTTTGGGGTCCCCACAGGTCCCTCTGGCCTGGTTTGTCTCCAAGTTCCTGCGAGGGAACTATGGGAATGCCGCTGTATGGATGTCACTCATCATCGGGCAGCCCATCGCTGTTCTCATGTATGTCCATGACTACTATGTCCTCAACTATGAGGGCCATCAGTGACATACTGGGGGAGTTCCAGTCACCTGCTTTGGGGGGCCACTGGTGGCCACTTAGGGGAATCTCCAGTGAACTACTAGGATCACCAGTGATCTCCTGGGGGAGCCACCAGTGAGAACCACCAGTGAGCTCCTGCTGGGTGCCCAGTGCCCTCCTGGGGGGCAGAGGTGGGTCCCCATGTCCCACACCCCCTGCCCCCTTGTTGTTAATTGAATGTCGGATCAATGCAATAGTCTCCCCTGGGGTGTGGGAGGGGGCTTGGGGAACCCCCTCACCCCACAGTGTGACCCCCATTTTATATCCCCCCCTCCAGCTTTAAGTGGCCTCTGGGCCATTCAGGCACTTTACGGGATAGTCCTGGTGTCCCCCCCCCTAACCCAGAGCTTGGGGGGGTCTCCTGGCTTGGGTCCCACTTTTTAGCCCTTTGATTGTTTCTGTCCAGTCTCAGTGATTAAAGCAGCTGTTTTGGACTGGGGGGTCCCAGTGCTGTGTGTGTGTGTGTGTCCCAATACATATGGCAGGGGTACTAGGGGCAACTGGGAGCACCCAAGGGGGGTGGGTCTGCCACACTGAAGAGGGGACAAGAACTAGGAGCACCCAAATCTTGGGGGTTCTGGGATCTTCAGGGATGGGGAGAGGGCAACTGGAGAGCTTGTACCACTGTGGAGGTGTTGGGACGGGGGCAACTGGGAGGGAGGTACTAGCACACTGTAGGTGGTGGGGGCAACTAGGAGCACCCAACTTGGGGGTCCCTGGGATAGCCTCAATGGGGACAACATTGCGGGGGGGTGCTGCTAGGATACCCCAAGATGGGGTTGGGGCAACTAGGACACTCCCAACCCAAGAGGTCCTGGCCCTCTGCAGGATCAAAATCAGATCAACCAGGACCACCCACCTGAGGCAGTTCCAGCACCCTGGGAGTGTTGAGAGCCCTCCTTCACCTCTTGGTGCCTCCCAACAAAGTGCTGGGACACTACCTGAAGGTCTGGCAACCCCAGTTTGGTGTGAGGGAGCCTCTGGGCCAGACTGGCCAAGGCCAGCTCAGACATTGGGAGCTGTGAGGATGACCAGGCCCCCCACCGACACCCCCCTCCAGTTGAAGCCACTGCAGTGGGGGGACGTAGAAAATAAATGTTTATTCTCCATTTTTGGGGTCCACATGGGGGAGTCCATTTGCTGCCTCAGGGGCTCTGGTCCAGGACTGAGAACCAAACCCCCCCAAACACCCAACTCCCTTTTTTTTTCATCCCATCCCCACCAGAAATAAAAAATAAAACTGGGGAGGGGGGCCCATCCTGGCCCTGGTGCCAGGAGGGAGTCTGAAGGCAGAGGTGGTGCAGGGTAGGGGGCAGCAGCCAGGGTCAGGGCTGGACCCCAGCAGTGGCTGCAGGAGGAAGTGGGGATGGCAGAGCACTGGGGGACGAGATGACAGGGGAGGCCAGCGGCTGGGGCGGGGGCAGCGAGGTGAGACCTGCGGGACAGGTAGGAAATAGCAGGGTTAGGGGCATGTAGGGGGGAAAATATAGGGGTTAGAGGGTGATATGGAGTGGTTGGGGGGAATATGGGGATGGGGAGTTATAGGGGTTAGGAGATAATATGGGGTGGTTCAGGGGAATATGGGAAATGAGATGTGGAAGAGGAAAATACGGGGAGGAGATATGTGGGTTAAGGGAAGACATATGGGGGTTTGGGGGGAAATGGAGATTACAGGGAAAAACGTGGGGAGAGGGGAAGAAATTTGGAGATAGGGGAAAATAGGGTGGTTGTAGGGAGGAATATGTGTGGGGGTGGGAAGGAACTATGGGGAGGTTTAAGGGGAAAAATATGGGAGGCATTGAGGGGGAGTAAGAGGAGAAGGATAAATATGGGGGTTTGGAGGGGGAAATGCGGGCAGAGGGGGAAATATGTGGGGTTAAGGATGGAAATGGGGGATAAAGGGAAAAATGGGGGATAGAGAAGGCAAAATGGGGGTTATAAGGGTAAAAATGCAGGTTAAGTGAGAGTGGTGTGGAACCCTGGGGGTTCCACCCCCCAGTAAGCTCCAGTACCCACCTGCCAACATACTGGAGGAGCTGACTGGGGGGGTGGTGGCTGAGAGAGTTGCCCCCGAGCCCATCCGTGCTGGGTCCTTGGCAATGGGGTCTGCAGGGGGGCAGGCTGTGAGCTGAGGTGTCCCCACAACCCACCCGGGGTGCTGTGGGGATAATGAGTGGGGCAAGAGGAGGAGGGGGAGGATGGGAAAGATGAGATACAGGAGGACGAAGATGCTACGAATGAGGAGGCAGCTGACAGTGAACAGAATGAGAACAAGGACGCTGAAGAGACAGATGAGGAGCAAGATGAGATTGGGGAGGATGGGGTCCAGAAGAATGAGGAGGATGAGAGTGGGAAAGATAAGGACAATGAGACTGAGGAGGATGAGAAGGATGAAGACGAGAAAGATAAAGATGAGAAGGACAAGGAACAAGAGGATGAGAAGGATGAGACTGAGTGGGATGAGAATGAGGAAGATGAGAGAGGTAAGGATGAAGATAAGGAGAAGAATGAGAAGGATGAGGACAAGGAAGACAAGGAGGATGAGAATGGGAAGGACAAGGACGAGAAGGATGAGACTGAGGAAGATGAAGATGAGAAGGATGAGGCTGAGAAAGACAAGGAGACTGAGGGGGACGAGATTGAGGAGGATGAGTAGGATCAGAATAAGAAGGGTGAGGATGAGGAGGGTGGGAAGGACAAGGAAGACAAGGACGACAAGGATAAGGATGAGGACAATGAGATCAAGGAGGAAGAGGATGAAGATGAGGAGGATGGGTAGGTTGAGGAAGACAGAGAAAGGCTCATACAGAAGTAGGGGTGCTCCATGGCTTCGCGGGCTGTCAGCCGTGCCTGGTGGTCGTAGCGCAGCAGCTTGTCGAGGAAGTCCAGGGCCTCAGTGCTCACCAGGTGCTGGTTCTCGCTGTGTACAAAGCGCTCCCACCGCTTCCGCGAGTGCCTGTGGGACCCCCACCCAGCCCGGACCCCAGACAGGAGGAGGAGGGTGAAGAAGGACAATGAGGGGTTGCAGCAGGGACAGTGCCGCTAGGGAAGGGTCTGCAGGGGTCCTGCAGGGAACCAGGACTGAGCAGGGTAGCAGGATTGAAGTTCCTAGTCCTGAGGGCTCCCCAGGAGCTGCTCTTCATCCCCAGTGTGGGGGTCTTAGGTGGGGGATGCTAGGAGGGGGGATCCCAGGGGTCTCACCGGCCCAGGATGTCGTTGAAGCGGGGGTCCAGCTCAATGTTGTACTTGTCGATGTAGTCGTAGAGGTCCTCGGTGCCCAGCACCTTGGCGATGCGAACGAGCTGCGGGGGTAACGATGGGGATGGGGGATCTTGAAACTGTCCCCCAGCACCCTCTGACCCCATAACCCAGCCCTGAGCGGGGAGGGTGTGGGGAAATGGGAGAAGCAGGGGGGATGGAAAACTAAGATCCAGAATAGGGAGAGGATGGGGAACTGTGATCAGGAGTGGGGAGTGGATGGGGCACTGCAATCTGGAGTGGGGAAGGGATGGGGAACTGGGATCCAGGATGGGGAGGGGATGGCGAACTGGATCCAGAGTGGGGAGGGGATGGGGAAATGGGACTCAGACTGGGGAACAGATGGGGAACTGAAATCCAGAGTGGGAAAGGCATGGGGAAATGCGATCCAGGATGGGGAGGGGATGGAGAACTGGGATCAGGAGTGGGAAGAGGATGCAGCCCTCTGCTTGGGAGTGGGCTGGGGGCTCACGGCCTCACACTGACCTGGTCATAGTTGTCGTGGCCATGGAAGAAGGGCTCCTTGCGGAAGATCATGCTGGCCAACATGCAGCCCAGGCTCCACATGTCCAGGCTGTAGTCATACATCTGCAACCACAGACCCCCACAGCTGCGTCCCCACCCCATTAGAAAACCCTACAGGACGCACCCCTGCAGTGCTGGCCACCCTGTACCTGATAGTCCACCAGCAGCTCGGGGCCCTTGAAGTAGCGGGAGGCCACACGGACATTGTACTCCTGCCCTGGGTGGTAGAACTCCGCCAGCCCCCAGTCAATCAGGCGGAGCTGCAACAGGGAAAATAATAGGGTACCCCACAGAACCCCCACCATAGGGCCACCTATCGCCCCCTCTGGCAGCTTGGGGCCACAGCACAGCTGAGAAGTGGCAGCAGGGGGTGACCCCAGTGTCCCGCAAGCACCTCTGGACAAGGTTTTTGTTGGAGATGCTAAATCAAATAGGGTTTTTATGGGGTCCCGGGTGCTCCTGAGGTGCTGGAGGAATTTCAAAGTTCCCATTTACAAGCCACAAGCAGGTGGCAAATAAAAGGGATTTAGGGGGTATTTTTATTGGCCACAGGTGCTGGTTTTATGGCCACCTGCATCTGCAGCTGCAAGTTCAGCCCCAGCCCTGCACTGGGCAGGGGAGGACTGTTGGGGCTCAGGGTGAAGCATAGAGAAGTGGGATGAGGGACAAGGGGTAATAGGAACCTCTGGTTAGAATGGAGGAGCTTGAGGGGTTTTCCCACCCTGATGACCCTGTGGTCAACCCCAGGTTCTTGGGTACCTTCCTGTGCTCATGGTCGATCATGACGTTGTGGGGTTTGACGTCACGGTGCATCACCCCCATGCTGTGGCAGTAATCCAGCGCCTGCAGGGACAACCAGCACTGATACAGGGTCTGTGGGTGCAGGACCAGCTCCAGGGACTGGTATGGGGTCTGGGAGTACAAGACCAGCCCCTTGGGCTGCTCTGGGGTCTAGGAGTGCAGGACCAGCCCTAGTGACTGCTACAGGGTTTAGGGGTAGAGGATCAGCCCCAAAGGCTGCTCCAGGTTCTGGGGGTACACGATCAGCCTCAGGGGATGCTATAGGGTCTGCAGGTGCAGGATCAGCCCCAGCGGCTACTCTGGGGTCTGGGGGTGCAGGATCAGCCCCAAGGGCTGCACAGAGCTGGAACTAGCTCAAAGGTTCTCCTGTTTTGGAAACAAACCCTCAACTCTCCTGGCCCCATTGGGATTTCCAGATGCCTGTGACCCCACAGAGTGTCCCTGGCCCCACACCCCACCCTGCTGGGAGCTGCAAGAGCTGGTTTGTACTCTCCAAGGACACCCTGCCCTTGCTCTGCCTTGCAGCGGCCACCTGCCCCCGCAGCTGGGCAACCATCCAGCGGGATTCAGGAGCCCCAAGGAGCTGCCCCACTGCCTCCTTTTGGGATCAGGGCCCCTACCTTTAGGATTTCGTACATGTAGAAGCGGATGTCGAAATCCGACAGCGTCTGGTACAATTGCTGGAGGGGAAGGAGGGAAAAGGTTACCCCAAACCCCAACCCTGGTGTCAGAGGTGGCTTTGTGCCCCCAGTTTCCACCCCCCCAAGGGAAACCTGTGGCATGTGGGAAGGATTTGGGGTTCGCACCCTGAGGATCACCCCCATGAAACCCCAAAATGAGCCTCAGGGAGGGAAAAAAGTCCTGTTGCAATTTGTAAGGTGTTAAATCCTGGCTATGGACAGGGCTGAGCTGAGCTTTACCCACAGCCCACCCCTATAACCTCCTGTCCTCCTCCCATCCCATCTCACTCCCATAACCCCTTTCCCCTCCTCCTCAAAGCCCACAGTCCAGGACTAACTAATCCTGAGATTCTAGCCAGGTGGCAAACCCAAACCCACTGTGGCTGAGGGGAGCGACTTAGTGCTGGGCCTCACCGCCCTGATTTGACCCCAAAACAGGAGAAAACAGGCGAAAAAAGAAGCAAAGCCCAGTGTCTGGGCCTGGGGGCAGCACCTGAGCGGGTGGGGAGACCCTACTGCGTCCTGTTATGCAGTGACTCACCTTGAAGTCAGTGTTGTTGACGTGTTCAAAGATGAGGGCTGGTGTCCGGGACTGTGGAGTGGTGGTGGTTTGGGACAGAAAAGGGCAAACCCCACAGTTCACATGGGTTGAAGCTTCCCCAGGGGTCTGCCCCACCTCATGTGGTCCCACCACCCCATTTCCAGTGGCATTAAGATGTCAGGGCAGGGTGGGGGTTCCCTGGGGTCCCATCCTTGGAGTTCCCCCTGGTTCTATCTTCCCACAGCAGATGGGGACTGGCCCAGAGCCTAGATGGATCTATAGCGGGGGAGAACCAGTGGTGTTGGGCACCGCGTGGGGTGAAAACAGCAGGATAACCCAGTTTTGTTTGGGGGGACAGGGGTAAACAGTGCCACTGAGGGAGCACTGGGAGCATGATGTTCTCCTCTCTCCTCAGAGTCAGGGCAGGGAAGGAGCACTGAGGGCTCCCTATGGGGCTGATTGCAGCTGCCAGACGGGTGCCAAGCAGGTCGGGGAGCAAACTCTAACCCAAATCTCCTCCCCAGGGACTCACCACGGGGTCCTTGACAATGTCCAAGAGGCTGATGATGTTTGGGCCACCACGGAGGTTCTCCAAGATCTTGATTTCACGCTTGATCTTCTTCTTTTTCACTGGCTGCTTGGGAAAGCCCCACAAAAAAACCCCCACAAGCAGTGCAGGGTCACCACGGCAGGCCACAAGCACAAACCAGTTGTCATTTGGGGTGGCCAAGGTGAGAAGTTCTGCTGCCCCTGCTGAGGGGTCAGGGAGTAGGAGGACAAGGAGGAGGGTGGGGAAGGGATAGCGGCATGAGATTGAGGGAAAGGACTGACCTTCAGGATTTTTACCACCACCTTCTCGTTGTTGGTGATGTTGATGGCTTCAAAGACTTCACTGTACTTGCCACGGCCCAGTTTCCGCACGAGCTGGTAGTCATCCTGGTTACTGGTGGTGAGGGGAGAGGGGAGAGAGGTGAAGAGGGTGCAGCTAGACATGGAGTGGCTTGAAAGCTTGGAGTTTCAGAGAGGGGAAGAAACCCCCAGAGAATGATCTTCAGGTGGAGGGCCCCCCCATAAAAGAACATTCTGACCCCAAAACTGAACATTTTGGCCCCAAACCAGAGCATGTATGCCAGCAGTGCACCTATAAAGTCCCTCTGGAGCAGGGTACAGGTCGAGGGGACCCTGAGAGGGTCTGTGTCCCCCCCAGCCCCACCCCACATACCCCCACTCCACGACATGCGACTCGTAGTCCCAGTACTCGCG
>JAOXOE010033060.1:0-10506 GCA_028565055.1 Phoeniculus purpureus
CTTCCTCATGGAAAGGGTGATCAGACCCTGGAATGGACTGCCCAGGGCAGTGGTGGAGTCCCCATCCCTGGAGGTGCGGAAGGACAGCCTGGCTGTGGCCCTTAGTGCCCTGGGCTGGCTGCTGTGGTGATGTTGGGTGCTGGGCTGGGTGAGCTCAGAGGGCTTCTCCAGACTCAATTATTCTATGACTCTGTGATGAAGACGGGATCACTTTGGGCTTGCCCCAAATGCCTTCCTGGCACAGGAACAGACTTAGATGTGTAAACAAGTGATTTTTACATCGATACTAAAAATTAAAATTTTAATAGATAAACTGATTTTTTTTAAATTATTGATAAAAAAAAATCATTTTTATAGTGGCAGAAATACCACTCTAAGTCTCTCCAGATGACAACACTGCATGAGACCATCTCAAACCACGTCCAAGGCAGTGTTCCACCCCCGTGAAAAGTATAAAATCTGAATTTAGAAGCTGGATAAAAAGACAAGTAACAGGCAGGAGAACACAAAGATTCGGGAGCTCAGTAGGAATTCCAGCCTTCCATTCCTTTCGTAGCTAAAAGACACAATCCCGGACTGAGTTGCATAAACGCTGTTAAATTTTTTACTTCAGCCCCAACGTGTAAACATTTAACACCAGGGCTCTATCGGTAATAAACCAGGAGCTGTACCTCTGACAGAACGACAGTTTTAACCCTGCCGTTTGTTTTGTAAACCAGTGTAATGCTGGTTGATTTTAATAGGCAGGAGAAAGAGAACTCCACTGCTTGTTTAAATGTACCTCTGTGCTCAGACAAACCTCAGAGATTCAGTTGTTTCAACTCCACAGCTCTGGCCACACGTTGGTAAAGCCATTACTGCCACAGCAATAAAAAAATCAAACCAAACCCCTACAACCAAACCAACCTGTCTGCCAGCACCACACAGCCTTATGGAATAATTCACATCCAATCAAGCTGTGATCAGCTCTTCACACTAACAGCAATCTCTGATGGCAGAGACCACCTCCGAGTTTTAAAACTACTGAAGCACTGCTTTTAGCTCCAAACGGGCTCTACCCTACTGTTCTGCTTCCAGTCTGAAATTTAACTTTAGACACAGAAGTAAGACTCTAGGACTAACACTGCTGCTCTCCTGGAAGAAGAAATGTTTGAGCAAAGGTGAGGAGGTCAGACAAGGGCAAAGTCCAAAGTAATTTTAAGTGGTTCAGCTAAGTATGGAAGTCTAATGGGAAAACATTTTAATTTATTACAGTCATCCCTAGTGAATAGAAGGACAAAGTTTTTCTTCAGCAGCTTGATTACAAAGCAGTAAATCCCCCTGCATATATAAAAAGACCTAAGAACCGTATAGATAAAATGTCAGAAAAAGGTTTGCACTGTATGTTGGACGCAAAAGAAAATATTAGAGCTGGCAATAGTTTTAAATATTCAATCATTCTCATTTTTAAGTATTTCCAACATACAGTCACTATACAGGAACAGACACATGTGCACAAACACGAAGTATGATCCTTTTTCAGCACACATTTTTGGACCTTCCCTTTCCAAAAAGCCCAAGAAAAATGCTCTTCAACATAGAAACTCGCCATCTTCCCCTCTTTCCCCACAAGACTTTGACTATTTCTAGCAATAAAACTCATGCTGCTTCAAGCACTGGGCTGCAATCTCTACCTTATACATCTGGGAAGCAGTAAACAAAGCACAGCTCAAGGTGACAAAAGACTTCATCAGCATAAACATCTGACTTGACTTATGCCAGGAAAGGATTTTCTGAAAGACTTTTTGGTCAGTGTATTGATTCCTAATTCCCTGACAGATTCACAGGCCTCTTCACCATCACTGTTTCACTGCACTGGTCTAAGATGGGACAGAAAAGCATTTATAATGGTGAGTGTTGCAGCTACTTGGCCTCAAGTTCCTCTTTGATTTTTTTTTTTTTTGTTTTAAGTTAGAAACAGGATTCCTGGACTTAGAAATAGGATGTTCAGCCATTAGCAATTGAGCTTTCCCAAATTCAGAGGCTAAACAAAAATACTTGGTTTACTGCGTAACAACTAATGACCTAGTAAAGGCAACTTGTATCCTGTGTCTGTGCTGGTTTTCCAAACGTTATTCTCTGGTAATGAGAAATAGATATTCTGGAACAAGAAACACTTGAGTAAGTCTACATACAGAGCGAGTCTGGGACCTCTGCTTGCTGCTGTAACACAACAGTCACCAAATACCATCTGCAGGACAAAACCACCCTTTTGTAATTTCAGTACTGCTTAATAAATTGTTTTGACAACTCAAGTCTTCTGAAGTCTTGCACTGAGCTGGCCCAATCCTGGAAACCCTCTGGGTATAAATGCTAAGAGCCCCCGGGGACTACTGACACGACACGTTACGCCATGCCTTGGCACATGCATGCAGTAGCACAAGGGGCTTTTATAGAGGTCTGGGGACATGATCACACCACCAACAGCTCAGCTATAGGGCAGTAATGCTGCTGGCCAGCATTATTCACCTTTTCCTAAGTGACAAAACACTTCTGCTGCTGGCACCTCTACTGAGGAACACAAACATCTGCTCTCTACAGCTACCTAAAAGGAGGTTGTAGCGAGGCTGGTGCTGGTCTCTTCTCCCAGATTACTAAAGACAGGATGAGGGGAAATGGCCTCAAGCTGCATCGTGGTAGATTTAGGTTGGATATTAAGAAGTTCTTTCCTGAGAGAGTGGTCAGGCACTGGAACAGGCTTCCCAGGGAGGTGGTGGAGCCACCATCCCTGGAGGTATTAAAAAACCAAGTAGCTAGAGCACTTGAGGCCATGGTCTAGGGGTTAGGAAGATGTTGAGATGAAGGCTAGACTTGATGATCCTGGAGGTCCTTTGCAGCCGTGATGATTCTGTGATTCTATGATCCTATACCTGTCCCACTGGATCTCTGTATCAGGACTCTTGAACTTTGCTGTCTGCAACAAACATCGTCAGCTGCATCCTCACTCACACTTCTGAAAGATCAGTGCTGTCTCCAAGGAACTTTTCTGTGCAGCAGCAAAGCTGTATGCGACAGCGCAGCGCAGTTTTGTAAGATGTTGATTTGTTAACTTCTGAACCATTTCTCTTTAATCCATAAAATTTAGGGCAGTTTAGACAGGTTGATATTGACTCTAGGCCAAAGCAGGCTCTACTGTTTGTGTTCTGTCTGCCCACAACACTTCCCATCATTTCTACTGGCTAAAATGTTCTTTTCTGTGGTTTTTCTAAGTGTCCCTCCCTGCTGTGGACTATACAACAACAGTTGGGTTTCATCTCATATATGGCTCCTTTGAGCGCCCGGGGAGCAAGGGGAAGGAGTGAGAACAATGGGGGATGGGACCCAAAGCTAAATAAATCAATGTTTCTTTGATCCTTTGGGATGGAGATGCTGTAAAAACACATGGTTATTAGAACTGTGAATTTATTGGTAGAGGGGTTGGTTACTGGCACTGTATTTCAGCATGAACTTACATGATGGTACTAAGTACAAAGCATTCATTCTGTTTGTGGATAGCAGAATTAATCTCTTCCATGTGCAGAGAGGCTGCATGATAATTTAACTAAGATTCCTGTCGGTAGTCCGGGCAAACACTCATCAGCTGCAGGGCTTTCAACAATACACAAGCAACAGCTCCAACAGCAAATGATGTAACTACTGTCCCTCTGAGCACTACCAAGCAGGACCAGGGCGGTCTGCTCTTTTCAGGGCTTTCATTCAAGCTGGTTGTCAAAAATTTGAAATCCTGAAACTATAAGGTGAGTTTCTCCTGAAATACTCTGAGTGCTTAACTTTGGACGGGATTCAATGACTAATGGGCTCTGAATGAAGCTGTGTGTTTCTAATATCTTGCATTTGCCTCAATAACAAGAAAATGTCTGAGACTGATTATTAAAAATGAAAAAGTAATTGGAAATGTTTATGTGGATGGCAGCTTCACATGCAGCACAGAAGTGCTCCAACTGCCTTTTCAGTCCAGCTGGAACAAAGTTTTCATTTTTCTTTTTTTTTTTTTTGTGAAATTTCATTTTTTATGAGTACAATGTCTTAGTGAGGCAGCTGTTGGCAGCAGGCTGTGAAATTGAAGTTGAACTGGTTAGGCTAAGAGCCAAGATATAATGTGCTTTTGTCACATAGAAGTTTCTCTTCTACATTCAGTAATTAAAATTACCAGTCGGTCAATCCTACCCATCCCACTTGAAGGGAGATTTAATGCTTCTTTAAAAGACAATTTCCAAACAAAAAACCTGGGGGTTGCTGTAGCTCATGTCAGAGAGATCCTTAAGTAACCAATGCACCAACAACTTCAGAGACCCATAAATGAAGGATTCCCAATATTCATCACTGTCCTGCTAACATGGTGTTAGATTTTGGGCAGGTCACTTCTGACAAGAGCCCAAATGAGAATTAAATCAATGTGTTGTTATTATCTGCTGAGGATGTAACACACAGCTTACGGCTAGAAGAAATCGCTCTGGGCTTCCTATGATTGAGGCAAGCACACTTACCATTCAATACACAACCATGATTGTCCTCCAGCTTCTCTGGCTGTCTTTAAAGCAGCAGTAAATCCTACAAATTGTCCTGAACCTCCCCTGGCATTTGTGTAAGATGCAAATTTCAAAAATATCTGCCCAAAAAATGCCCTTGGGAACCAAGTGAAGAAGCAAGACAAGACTTGGCACATGCTGTTGGAAGTCCAACCTAGGTAAATGCTGGAATTTCTTCTATTAAATGCATAAATAAAAGAAGGAATAAAAAAAAAAAAAAGCCTAAACTAAAGCGTCGAGCTGGTTAATCCTTACCGAACTTGTCTACACCTTGCAAATTGATTTCTCTCCTAAACTGTTGCCTGGCAGGTCATCTGGGTAATGGCAAAACTGTATCTTCATCTATCTCAGGATCTGATTAGCTGCCAAGGATGGTAAAAGCTCTAAGAGACCCTTACTACTGACCACAGGTGTAATCCTGTCTTCTGCCCAGCCACAAGCTCCTGCAGACACCCAAGTCTGTTCGATACCAGACCAACAAATGGAGGGGTTTTTTTGTGTTGGTTTTCTTCTCAGTCTGTAGAGTGTCTGATAGTACAGGATCATGCAGCCAGGTTGAAGAGGCCACTTCTTTCAGTGTCAACAAGGCTCTCAGCCAGCTTAATCCAGTCTTGAAACTATACCTGCAATCTATCAACACATCTGCTCTAAGGAGGGTCCCTTTGCTCACAAGGTGACTGTAATTCTAATGCCAAGTGAGACAGACTGCCCAAACTACTTCACTGCTGAGGTGACAGCTACCTGCACTTCCCTGTAAACACAGGATTACAACTAAATACACCACTACCGTTGAAGTTGGAACCACTCGTACTCTTTTAATGTTAACTGACAAGTAGATTAATTTAACACAGCTTTAAGGCCTATGACCACCCCACCTAATTCATAAACTACACCTGGGCAGACTTTGAGTCAACAAGTCTTACCTGTCATCTACTTTACGTATTTCCAGTGTGTCCTACTTGCAGGGGTTACAAACTACTTTGGGGGCTTTACTTCATGTCATGCACAAACCTTGGCAGATATTTAATGCAGTTAAAAGTGGAGCCAAACAGCTCTTCTAGATAACTAGAAAATTAAATGGCATTTAGGAATTGGGGGGGAAATCGCTCACTGGTGTCTATTATCAGTGAATGCAGTGGCTGGCTACAGGGTACTTGTAAGCATTTTGAAGCAGAAGGCAGCTTGGCTCATTCTTTCCTCCATGCAATTCTTTTTCTGAAGAGTTTTTTAAGGGATAAGCACAGGGATTACTCTTCTGCGATTGCACACATTGTTAAAGACAACTGGATCCTATCTCTTTCATATAATAAACCCCAAACAACCTAACTTGTCAGTATCTAGAGTAAAAATCCTCAGACCAAAAACGTACTTACAGTATGTCAATGAGAAATGAAAGCTGGTAGCCATCACTCATAAAGTATTGCCTTGAAATACAAACTCACAGATTCACAGCAAGCAGTAGATTCACACATAAAAATACAAGGCTGGCAAGAAATTGGACTGATAATAAAAAACACATGAGACATGCATTCAACTAATAAACATGAAAATTGGCTTCGTAGTCACCTTCACCACTGAAAGTTAACATCCAGCAGAACAAATCTGAGCAGTGTTTTTGGGACATTTACAATCTGGGAGAAATATTCCTTTTAAATTTGTGTCAGGATAGCACAGCTTCCTTTCCAAGGGCTGATTACTGCAGATCTTCCCAGCTGAAGTGAAAAGTGCTTAAGACTGAACACAAGACGTGTTTGACAGCTCTTAAATGAGCCTGGAAATCTTCAAATTTACAGTGTTGGGAAGCGCTGCTTAACTTTTCTAGAATAAGACTTCAGGGCAAAGCACACCTATACTCAGTCAACTTGCAAGTTAAAGCAGTCAGTTTTTGGCAACTAAACCCTGGCTTCCCTTTTGTGAATGTAATACTCCATCTTGTAAGCACTTCACCTTCAAGGATCATCTGCAAAATGCCTCCACAAGCCACATCCCAGCTATTTCTTTACTAACATTTGATTTGTGGATTACAATCCAAACTCCACTTCCAAAGGTCACAAGGACGTATCAACTCTCTGAGGCACTACCAAAAAAAAGACACAACTCAGCTTAGTTTTCAGTGACTTTGAAGAAAGGCTCAGTATGCACTAACCTTTAAGAGTAGATGCCAAGAAAAATCATACAACTTTAAGTTCCAATAGCCACAAGAGTGCAGGTTCTGTACTACTTCTTCTGATAATGGTATCTGCATCAGCACAGAAAGCATCCATTTGAGGAAGGACAGACAGAGAGCATCGTGTTGGCAAAACAAAGCCATTTCATTAAGGAGACATCTGGGCCATTAATAGTCTGCTGGTGGAGGCAGCACCTCTCTAGATTGGGTTTCAAACCAAGTTCTGCATGAGGTGTTGAGCAGAAGAGAATTGGCTGCAGGCAGGACAGCACAGGCCTGGTGGGTTTTGTTTACTGTACAGTTAAAGAACCACTGAATGATTAAATAAAGACTGACAGTTTCTTTGTAGAGTGGCAGACAATATTTTGGGGCTAGACTTTTGCTCATAGGGTTAAGTGTAAAAACGCTTACTCAGAGCTCTCTGCTGCACTGACTGACACTCAAATGACTTTCCTAGCTTGCTTCCTCGGATTAAAACATAAATGTAAGGCTCTCTTGAGAAAAAAGAAGCCCAGCAGATGTTAGTTTGCCAGAAAACATCTGGTAATTAATATGTGCGATAACCCTAGAACCATGTGGACACCTTCACCATCTTGTTAGCAGCTACAGGAATACATTTAGCAAGATCTCTCTCAAGCCTACTTCCACTGAGAATGGCAAGATTCTTTGCCATCCTCAGACAAACTCTCCCCTGCAACCTCCAGGCTACTCGTAGGCACAGAGCTGCCCTCACCATCAGGAATGGCTAGTGGCTCAGAAGAAACTGAACACAGATCTTCCTTTGTAGGGTAAATCAGGCAGAAGAATGATGCCTTACAAGCTTTGGGTTAATGGCTTGGAAAGCCCTGAAGCCCAACATCTGAAGGAAATTTAAAGTAACATAGAAGCCCTGGACACACGCTTTAAAACAGAGAATGGCGACCACTTGATGGCAAGATCATCTCAACTGTTTCTACACTGCTGATGTTAATACAACACAAGTGAAAAAAAAATTTAAAAAGATTTGGCCTCTGGAGAGACAGGGAGGATGACAGGTCCTCTATAGGTGCTTCTTCCATCTTTAGAGCAGTTACAAAAATTACAAGCAACTTAAAATCAAAAATACCCTCAAGAAAAACAGATGTAACAAATATTAGGATCATGAACATGGAAAAAAAGATGCCCCTAATTCAGGTAGTCATTTAACAGACAAAACCTCATGTCAACAGCCAGCATGTTCCTGTACAAGTGCAATCAGATTATATTTGAAAAAAAAAAAAATCAGTCCTTAAAAACCTGCAAAGCATAAGTTCATTTTCCATGCAGGATCACTTGCGTCCACAAGATTCCCAAATAACCTTTTTGCATCAGCTCGGAGACTGCTGAAAAGGTGAATCTAATTTTGGCTTTCAGGAACCTTTCCTTGTTAGCAGACTTGTCTCGTACATCAGGTGGACACAGGGTAAACCACACCGATCCAGTGTGACCCTCTCTTCCCTTTCCTAAACCACTCCAACACGGGCAGTGAATCTGCTGCATGGGTTACACGATGGCTCCAGATCAGTGTCTGATTGGAAAAGATCTTGGAGAGAGAGGTTCTTTTCCCCCTCTACTCTGCACTGGTGAGACCACATCTGGAGTATGGTGTCCAGTTCTGGGCCCCTCTGTTCAAGAGGGATGTGGAGCTGCTGGAGAGAGTCCAGCATAGTGTAATGAGGATGATGAAGGAAGTGGAGCATCTCCCTTATGAGGAGAGGCTGAGGGAGCTGGGTCTCTTTAGCTTGGAGGAGACTGAGGGGTGACCTCATTAATGTCTATAAATATTTGAAGGGTGGGTGTCAGGAGGATGGAGCCAGGCTCTTCTCAATCATAGATGTCTTCTAGTGATAGGACAAGGGGCAATGGGTGTAAGCTGGAACACAGGAGGTTCCATATGAATATCAGAAGGAACTTCTTCACAGTGAGAGTGACAGAGCACTGGAAAGGGCTGCCCAGGGGAGTTGTGGAGTCTCCTTCACTGGAGATGTTTAAGACCCACCTGGATGTGTTCCTTTGTGACTGGGTCTAGGTGCTCCTGCTGTGGCAGGGGGATTGGACTAAATGATCTTTCGAGGTCCTTTCCAATCCCTGATGATTCTACGATTCTATGAATTCCAAGACTATGCTATTCTCCTAGTAAGAATGAATGAGGAAGAAATAAAACATCTGTCAAACCTATATCTACACTTCTCCAAGGAGCACACAGGCCAGGGCAAGCTATATATGATCTCCACAGGGTGTCTTACTAATGCATTTTAGAGTAAATGCAGAATTCACTGCCAGAGAATGAGAAGCTAAAGTTCCATGCATGCATGGCTTGTTTTCAGGTTCTTATTCTTCATGTTTGTTCATCACTGATCCCTTGAAAGAAAATGCATGTCTCTTCTGGAGCTGAGAAAAGCAACCTGTCTGGGCAGCCTGCTCCAGGGCTCTGAGTTTGTCTTAAACCAAGCTTGGAGATCGTCTAAGCATGTTACTATGATTAAGTTTTCTAAGTGCACAATTAATTTCCTCCTTGAAGCTGTAAGTAGCTATATGGCCAAGTACTGGAGGGCTCTGGAAAGAGTGGTGCCCATTTCTCCTCAGGACTTAGCAATCAGCTTGATTTCCTCTCCTGAGCGTGCTGCAAGGTGAGATGCATCCACTTGTGAACCCAGCTTACTTGGTTTCCTTTATAAAGACATTTTATTAGTTACTTTCCTGCCCTTCCCAGAGCAGTAACTCACTCTTTGTACACCTTGCTCCACTGGAATACTGTTCAGAAGTCTGCACCAGAGGAGCTGGCCCAAGCCTACAGAGGAAGTGCACTAGGGGTAAGCAGTTGAAGTAGTGCACACTGTCCTCTGGGCTTAGAATTAACAAGGGTCTTTTTCTCTTGCTTTCAAGTGTTCTTGCTAACTACATGCTAGGGGCTACAGAGTGAAGCACTGACTTCAGGGATTTGTTCTGGCTTCTTTGAGCCCAGCATTTGCTGAACATCACAAAATGCTAAGATACTTCTGCCCTTTTGTTCTTAAAGTTTATGAAACTCCTGTCCTTAGCTAACGTAATCAACAGATGCAGCTGAACAAAGATTTACCTTAGTAGTAATAAGTGATAAAGAATTTCTTGTGTTTTCCTCAAAGCTTTGAAACTTAAAGTTGCAAGTGTTTTTGTTGCTTAGAGTAAGTAACAAGTAGCCTATGCAAGGATGGTGCCATCTGGAAATGAGACTCTGAACACAAGGTATACTTGTCCGTGTCGTTTCTGTTACCAGACACTGGAGATACAAGGTGCAAGGTTAATTCACCCTGTTGTATAAAACCCACCAGATTCTGGAGTGCTTATTCGTGTCTGCAGAAACTAAAGTTCTGACTATCTATACTCAGAGCAGACAAGACTGCATTTGACATCTGGATATGTACTTTTTAAATGCAATTTGAAATGCTCTACTAGCAATATTTGTAATAGAAGGGTTTATTACACTAGCTAAAAAATACTTTTACTCACCTTCAGTCCTGAGCACCCAGACATTTTATGATTTCCTTTTATTCTCCATCTGTACACTACTTAGTAAAGGTGAAGGAGGAAACTGTAACCTAACTGCATATCGCTGTATAGGGAACAGAGTTCAGCACAGGTTTTCTATTATATGCTTCCCCTCAGATGGGACATTTTGGGTCCTTACTGCACCCAAAAATCATAGTATCATAGTATCATAGTATTACCAGGGTTGGAAGGGACCTAATAGATCATCAAGTCCAACCCCCACCA
>JAOXOE010033061.1:0-10505 GCA_028565055.1 Phoeniculus purpureus
GACTTGGTCTAGGTGATCCTGCTGTGTCAGGGGGATTGGACTGGATGATCTTTTGAGGTCCCTTCCAATCCCTAATGCTCTGTGATATCGTGATACCCACTCTGTAAAGACTTTGAAGTCCTTTTTAAAAATTGGTTAAACATCTGACATTAAAACAGGCTTGGCTTTTATTCTGCAAACTATAAAGGAGATGCCCAGGAAACAAGCAATAAATAATTATATTGATCCATCTGTTATTTTCTCAGATTTCCAGAAGTTTCCTATTTAAAAAAAAATTGCTACTGTGTTTATTAATCTCATTACATATTCTAATGTGGTGCATTAAGGCTGTCAGTCTAAGATTAGAAGGGAAGAGGAAACAAGAATTAATTTGTTTTTTGTTTTGTTCTGATACCCACCGCTGTGAGACAAACTAGAATCTGGGAACAAAGACTAATGCCTGCACTTTCATTACGGAGGACATACCCTTGGGCTGGGAAAGAGCTTTAGGGGTGTGGAGACAGAGAAGAGTAAGAAGCTTACTCCCTAGGAAATGAGAGGTCCCACGAGAGAATTACATACCTTCCCAGTCTTTAATGACCACAAAACATCTGATGGCATTTAAAAACCTTTGAAGAGACTCCCACAGCTGAAAACACTTTAGACTTTCAGTACCAACTAGCCACCTTCAACTAATCTTATGTTGACAAACAACTACTAAACACCTATTGTAAAATCATTGCCACGTTCAGGATTTCAGTTTCACGTTCTACCATCCTGAAAGTTAAAGACTAAATACGAAGCAGTAGAGTCTCCTTAAGTATTTTTGAGGGGACTGTGTTTAAAATTGTACATCATTTTGGGAAATAAGCCTGGCTTTGGTGAAGAGTGGCTAGAAAGCTGCCTGATGGAAAAGGACCTGGCTGGTGCTGATTGGCATCCAACGGAATATAAGCCAGCACTGTGCCCAGGAAACCAAGTGTCAGAAGCAGCATGGCCAGCAGGACTATGGAAGGGATTGCACCTCTGCACTCAACACAGGTGAAGCCACACATTGAGTACTGTGTTTAGCTTTGGGCCACTCAGTACAAGAGAGACATTGAGGTACCAGACTGAGCCCAAAGAAGGGCAACAAAGTGGTAGAAGGGTCTACAGAGCAAGTTCTGTATGGAGAGGTTGAAGGAACTGGGGTTATATAGCCCGCAGAAAAGGAACCTGGGGGGACACCTTAGCATTCTACAACTACTTGAAAATCGAGGTTGTACTGAGGTGAGGGTCGGTCTGTTCTCCCAAGTAACAAGCAACAGGGCAAGAGGAAGTGGCCTTCACTTGTGCCAAATGTCTTCACTGAAAGGCTTGTCTAACATTGGAACAGGTTGTCCAAAAATGTGGTTGAGTATTTAAGAGACATGTGGATGTGGCACTTCCAGTGGTTTAGTGGTAAACTGAGCAGTCTTTGGTTTACTGTTAGTCTTGATGATCTTAAGATATTAAGAGGTGTTTTCCAACCTAAAGATTCTATGATTCTTTAACTTGAACCACTCTAAACCACCATATAGAGAGCCACAAAACAAATAGCTTGGTAACCCAAAAGCCACCTCAACAAGTTTGCAGATGACACAAATTGGGCAGGTGTGTCAGTCTGCCTGAGGGTAGGAAAGCTCTGCAGAGGGACCTGAACTCTGGACCCAAGTGCTGGGTCCTACACTTCAGTCACAAGAATCCCATGTAACGCTACAGGCTTCAGGAAGAGTGGCTGGAGTTATGCTCAGCAGAAAAAGACCTGGGTGTTCTGACCGAGAGCCCACATGAGCCAGCAGTGTGCCCAGGTGGCCAAGAAGGCCAATAGCATCCTGGCCTGCATCAAAAATAGTGTGTCCAGCAGGAGCAGGGAAGTGACTGTCCCCTGTACAAATGAGGCTTCACCTTGAATACTGTGTTTAGTTTTAGGCACTTCAATGCAAGAAGAAAAATTGTGATGCTGGAGTCTGTCCAAAGAAGAGCAAGAAGGCTAGTGAAGCGTCTAGAGGAAGAAGCAAGCTGAGGGAACTTAGGTTGTTTAGTCTGGACAAAAGGAGGCTGAGGTGAGACCTTATGGCCCTTTACAACTGTCTGAAAGGAGGTTGTCGAGAGGTGGGAGTCAGTCTCTTCTCCCAACTCACCCGTGATAGGATGAGAGGAAACGGCCTCCAGCTGCACCAGGGGAGATTTAGATTGGACATTAGGAAAAATTTCTTCATTGAAAGAGTGGTCAGGTATTAGAACAGGCTGTCCAGGGAGATGGCAGAGCCACTATCCTGGGAGGTGTTCAAAAACATATACATCTGTAATGTGAAAACACAGGTTAGTGGGCATAGTGGCATTAGGTTGATGGTTGGAATTTTGGAGGTCTTCTCCAACCTTAGTGATTTTATGATTCTATACACACAACCATATATGCCCACACAAACCCACAACTAGAAGGCAAAAACTTTTCAGGGTGCAAATGCATTTCTTAACAAACAGGGAAATGTTACTCTCCCAAACTGAAGCATCCTGGATGTCAGCGTACATCTCCCATAGATGAGAGACTGTGTGTGAACTTTCCACTGTACTGCTTACACACACAAAGTGAAAAAGTCCCTACTATGGAAGTCTTTAAGGCCAGGAAGGGCAGGGGGAGTGTTTGCTAAATAAAGCCTTAACTAAACAAATACTCTCCTTAATCAGCAAACCCTCTTCTGAAAATCCTTTAATTGAAATTGCCTTGATCAGATCAAGTGGAAAGTTCCCCAAAGTAGTCCTAACATTATGTTCTTACTACCACCACCCTGCTTCCGAGCTATTTTTGTGCTAGCTCCATGGAAACAAAGACTAACTGTTCATTTAAAATGCTGCTAAAATTTCCATTACAAAATGCACTTATTAAAAAACGTATTTTTTTTGTTTTTGCTATGAAAGGGAGAAGACAAACAGGTTATTTTCTGTACTTCACTGCAAGCTGTAGAGACTGGTGTGCAGATTAAACCAACACCATCTAAAAACTGGTTTTGACGAAGCTTAGCAAATTTGGTGTAATTCAAAATCCAGTTATGGTTCATACCCTCTTTAAATTTCAGAGTTATTTTCATATCGAGCATCACACTGAGGAAACACTCAAAAACACACATCTGAATCTTATTTACTGTATTTGATCGTCAATTTGGTAATTACAATATTAAACCTCAAGCTAGTCTTACAGAATTGGTAGACAATATTAACTGTGTTTCAGTGTAATGCTTGTAAGAAAAAGACAGCTCAGCTTTCTTCCCGTTGCAGCTACATGCCCCTCCACAATTAAGAGCACCCACAGAATGCTTTTTATCCTCCAGGCTTTGATCTTGTAAGAGGAAGATAATGTTCTTTTACCCCTTCACTCTGATTTATGCCCCTTTTCTCAACTAAGATGCTTCTGACTAAAAGGACAGATGATTAAAAGTACTATCCACTACAAAACTCGTTTGCTCTGCTTCCTGCATACAGAAGGGGGAATATCATCTCATTTTTAATTTGCCTGGTTGCAGCTTACGGCCACTTGTTCTTATGATGTTTCTTGTCACTAGATTAACAAGACTTTTATAACAGAAACTCTCTCACAGAAAAAAAGTCCCTACACACTTTAAATCAAGTCACATCTCATCTTTTTTGATAAGTTCATTTGACTGAGCTTTATGTCTTTTCCTGGAAGATGTTCTTTCACAGACATAAAACAAATTACTTTTGAAAGCTACTAGACGGGAGAAAAAGCCAAAAATGGAGGAGCTCCAGGCATACCAGAGCATGAAACAGAAAAGAAAAAACTAAGAAAAACATAAAAACCACATGAGATATACATATACAAATACATATATATATGTCTCACCATAGACCAAATTTCACGAGCATACATTTGGTAAGAATTTACGCACAAATATTGAACATCAGAGAGAAGAAAGTGAAAAAGAAAAGAGGATCCGGGAGAAACCCAGCAGCTGTTTACTTTTAGAACTTAACAATTCCTTTAACAGCAGATACAACATAAACAAATGCATATTGAGAAACTCGCTCACTTAGGCACATTTGAGTTATCTTCCAAGAAAATAAACAGGATAAAACCTGTTCAATCAGACTTCAGTTTTCTTCCGGAAAAAAGCAAACGCTTCTCACCCAGCACAGCAAATACAAAGACTTCATTCCATTTAATTTTGCCAAATTGTTAAACAACCCAAGCGTTTTTCTTCCCTGCAATCTTAATAAAGATATGCAGGAGAGTCTCTTTTCAGCCCCTCCTTTCCTTGCTCCTGCTTAAAATGTCCCTATCTTCTTCCTAATGCACCGTTCTTTCCTTGTCACATTATCCTCCCGCTTCCCCTTAGTTATGCCACGTCTCTTTGTTCAGTGAATACAGCTAAATCACAGCATTCAAGATTTGTTTATAAAACCAACTTTAATGTTTTATCTCCGACTTCCATTATGTTCTTAATGAATAGTAAAATAGCTTTCTTTTTGTAGTCTCTTGTTGGACTGGGAAGAATTTCTCTGCAAGCGTACCAGAAGAACCGTCATTGAAACAGCTGTTACCAGTGAACACACCTCATTTGTGTAGCGGCAGGAATACAAGTAAGAAAAAGGACTTTTACCTAGACGATCCGCTACGTTAAGGCTCACTTTTACCTGCACACTGGTTTCTTAACTTTACTTCGTTAGCTATTCCTTATTTATAAATAGACATTTTACCCCTATACATAGGGAATTCATCAGGTAATGATTCATCATTTCATTTTATCTGAAAAATGGTTAGGTCTACCCGTGTAGACACACTGGTTTGACCTCTGAAAGAAATTTAAGATCATTCCAATATTGCCCTGAAGACCATTCTTTTGGCACACAGGTTATTTTCAGGTATTTTCATAGAATCGTAGAATCATTAGGGATTGGAAGGGACCCCAAAAGATCATCCAGTCCAATCCGCCTGCCACAGCAGGATCACTTCACTGGAGAAGTTATAGAATCAGAATCACTCTGGGTTGGAAGGGACCACCTGATCATCCAGTTCCAACCACCCCACCATGGGCAAGGACACTCCACCCTAGACCAGGCTTGCCAGAGCCCCATCCAGCCTGGCCTTAAACACCTCCAGGGACGGAGGATTTTATTTTGTATTTTCACCTTTCTATAACTAAATTTACACTAGCCTAAACTTTATCTCTGATCTACAATGCCTTTTTCAAAACATCATAATTCTCAAGGTTCACCACAGAAAGTACTATGTAGAATTTAACAGTAAATACATGACCTTCAGTCCATTACTTTCAATTCTAAAGCTCTGCAATTTAAGACCTAAATGCAATGTTGCTGCTTTACAGGAATCTATTTTTCCCATAAACACACTACAGATTCTCCAGGTAATCTTTGTGATGCAAATGCTCCACTGTGTAAATGGTTTCTAGAATCACAGAATCATTTATATTGGAAAGGATCCTTGAGATCACCGACTCCAAACATTAACCCTACTTTGCAAGTTCACTCCTAAACCATATTCCCAATACAGCATCTAAGCATCTTTGAAACTCATCCAGGGATGGTGACTCAACCACCACCCTGGGCAGCCCATTCCAGCGCCTGACCACTCTCTCCATGAATAATTTTTCCCTGATGTCCAACGTAAACCTATCCTGTTGAAGCTTGAAGCCTCTGGCTCTGCGAGAAGAGACCAGCACCAACATCTCTACAGTGTCCTTTCAGATAACTGTAGATAGTGATGAGGTTTCCCCTAAGCCTCCTCTTCCTCAAACTAAACAGCTCCAACACTTCCAATCTCTCCTCATAGGATTTATTCTCCAGGTCCTTCACCATCTCTGTTGCCCTCCTCTGCACTCGCTCCAGCACCTCAATGTCTCCCTTGTACTGAGGTGCCCAAAACTGGACCCAGTGCTCAAGGTGCAGCCTCAAAACTTGTTCATTTCCAGTGCCATCAGAAGTAGAAAAATACGTAATATGTTCAGGAGATTTGCCACTGAGTTGACAAAATAATTGCAGCCTTCTTGGTTCCACAATCATGTTCACGTTTTTCAATTGGAAAAGGATCTATAAACACATCTTGATCTGCAAAACTCTGTTCCTATTTGAAATAGAGAGAGAGTATTGTTTCCCTGAACAGGAACGTGAATTTTGAGCAGATGACTCCTTTTCAAAAGTAGATATGCAAAAATAAAAAAATCTTCCAAGATTCAGTTCTGTTCTCCAGCCATTAGGTAAAACTTAATTTAGAAAACGAGTCTGACTCTTCCTGTGCAATTTGCGTTTAAATATAATAGTGCTGATGAATTGATCGTGCCACAGTCTCAATATGTTAATAAATAAATAGCAAACTTAAAACACATAGTGTTTCCAAAGAACTTCTGGATTTACATACTTAATACAAGCAGGATACCAGTAGAGCAACGCTTACACATCTCTGAGCTTTGAATGAAGGTACACTCAGCTTTTATGGTTGGAGCCGAAACTGACATGAAACTGACAATAGTGGTGAGAGCCTGGAATGGGTTGCCCAGGGAGGTGGTTGAGGCCCCATCCTTGGAGGTGTTTAAGGCCAGGCTGGATGAGGCTCTGGCCAGCCTGATCTAGGGTGGGGTGTTCCTGCCCATGGCAGGGGGATTGGACTAGATGATCTTTCGAGGTCCCTTCCAATCCCTAATCGTTCTATGATTCTATGAAAATGAGCACAAACAAAACCCAATGAAGTATAATAAATCTTCTGCATACATTCAAAACAGAGACATTGCCAGTCCCAGGGATGCTACTACATCAGTGAACATCTCTTCTGCTACACTTGCCATTCTGACATTTTACACGTTCTGCAATGATGTCTGCTTTTCAGGACTTGCTTCTTAAAGTAAGTACTCCCACAAGTAGGAACATAAATCAGTTGACCACTACCACAATGGTAGAATTAGTATTAAAGAATAGTGTATTTTGAAACGAGACTATACACAGGTCATTCAGTAATATGTCGGGTTAAAAAAAGCCAACAAAAACTCAAAAGTAAACAAAACAACCCTCCTGCTCTGACTCAAGCCAAAATCCCCACTCCTTAACCACTCTTAATCACAGAACATTAGGGGTTGGAAGGGATCTCAAAAGACCATCTGTGGCATTGGGATTGGACTAGATGATCTTTCGAGGTCCTTTCCAATCCCTAATGATTCTATGATTCTATGATGTAATGCAATCCCCCCGCCAAAGCAGGATCACCTAAAGTCGCACAGGAACGTAAGTTCCAGAGGACTGGAGCTGCCTCAGTTATGCCCTTTAGGATGACACAAGCTACAATGGCTGGAGAAGTAAAGTAGCTTCACCTAGAAAAACTGCCTTGCTTCAGTCGAAAGTATCCTCCTGGAATTTAACAGCTCCCAGTATTAAGGTGGGTTGAGAAGAATTATGGTGGCACCAAAATGCATTCAATAGGGTGCAGTTAGCACTGGTGCTTATATGGGCTTCAGGTGCAAAAGCAAGAGGATGCAGAGGATGCTGGAGAGGAGCAGCTCTCCAAGAGGTCGTGAGCAGAAGACTACCAGCGCTATACCTGGATTCTTACGATGCACGTACAGAGATTTTCTGAGGCCCAGAAAACTGAGAGTGTGTGTAAACCCAGATTCAAGGCGACAGGCAAAACCTTCCACCTTCTGACAGAACTTCCAATTTAAAGCAACATACTTACTGAGCAAATTGCTGGAGTCACGTACCGAAACGTCAATGAATTCAGTGTTTGCACAAGTACTGGCCTTGGGCTTCTCCATTAACTCCTACACCTCTCATCTCATGATACAGAAATCCTACAGGTCATAGCTGGGTGAGTTTAGACATCAGGCATCCAAGAGAAGGACTTGTGTAGGAGCCAACTGTGCCCTGCCTTGGGTTGGTGATTTCCAGCTGGCTCCCAAGTGCTGAGTAACCTGTCGTACCTCAAAAGAGCCAACCCTCTAAGCAGCATGCTGATGCTCTGCTTGAGTGTCTGTAAGCCAGAGGCAGCAACCAAAACAGCAGGTGACACCAACCTACTCTTGGGTACAGCTCACCACAGCTGGCATGTGTTTCCCTGAGGCACAGCCACCATGGGTGACACACTGGGACAGCAATGCCCCAAAGGATGGACATGGAGGAAAAGCATGTCAGAGGACAACCTGGAGAAGCCCTGTGAGGCAGGGGAAAACTATCAATAAACAAAGAGCTCTAGGAAAAACCAAGCGAGAAAAGTGTAGCAGAAAGGATCACCAAGAAGCAAGAACTGTCAGGCAGAAACCATAATGCAAAAGATCTTCTTCAAGTGCCCATAACCTGTTGGACGAGGTGGGATGAATTACAGAGAATTCCATAATCTTGCCTAAAACCATTTCCATTTGCCATCTCAGAGACATTCTATTTTATTTACCAAAGTAAATGATTTGTGCAATCGTGATCGCTGATGTAGAAAACTGCTGTCAAAGTGATTTAACTACTGAAAGCCTGATTTCTCTGTCTTATTTAAGCAATTCATTATTCACTTTTCAGATATAGAAAACGTGTTTCTGCCATTTCGAGCTAAGAGAGGACAGATTTAGATTAGATCTTAGGAAGATATTCCTCACTATGAGGGTGGTGAGGCACTGGAACAGGTTGCCCAGGGAGGTTGTGGATGCCCCCTCCCTGGAAGTGCTCAAAGCCAGGTTGTATGGAACCTTGGGCAACCCATCCTAGAGACAGGAGACCCTGCCCATGGCAGGGGTGTTGGACATAGGTGATCTGTACGGTCTTTTCCAACCTCAGCCATTCTGTGCTTCTATGGTTGGAATGTTATTTGTGAAGTATTTGTAAGTTACAGCATAGTCCAGCTGTATGCATTCCACAGAACTGCAAAGCACAGCTCAACACTGCATTTACAGGTCCTAGGCACTAAGTGACCTCAGTTGAAGGGCATCAATAGTTGTTGTTTTGGTTCTTGTTCTACTTCCACCATAACAGACTTAAAAGCATTGACAGTAAAACATAAAAAGTATTCTTGTTCTCAATTTATTCACTACCTTCTACCACGGCAATTCTCAACCCTGTGTTTGTAATTACTTCCAGCATTTCCACCTGCTTCCTCTGTCAGCTGCCCTCACATTACGCTTATTACACATAAACAAAAGAGCCTCCAGTATGCCACAGGCCTTTGTGTCTCACTGCTCTGAGTCTGTTCCAAATGACCTTGTTGTAATGCAACCAGAGACAGACAATGGTGTCTTTTGCCGAGTCCCGGGCGGTTTACTTTTGACTCTCTTCTCTGTACACACAGTGCTAGATGAATGAAAATTTTTGTGCAAAGCTTTGATAGACTTTAATAGGTAAAAGACTGTCACGCATCACTAAACACACCAGTGTTTCCTTTGTAATAATTTTTTTTAAGATCTGGAAAGATAAACACCTCAAGGATGCAAGAGTTTGTTAATGACAAACCATCAAACATTTTGATTCTGCACTGAAAACACACCACAGCAGGTTTGTATTCGGAATAGTATTTACTAAATGTTTGCTTTAAACAGATTTTAGAATCAACTGTAAGTGTTTAATTTAACTTCAGTAAATTCTCAATATTGAAAAAGTAATACTGTCTTTTTTGAAACTCCACATATATTGGAAGAAAGGTTTTGTTTAGCCTAACCTGCCAGTGATGACTGAATGACTCCAAAGTGAAGAACCAGGCATTTATTTAAATACATTATTAAAAGAAGGAGAAGAAGATTCCCTCAAGGAAGTGCATGCTTCTTCATAAGCTACTTGAGATTTTGCCCTTTTCTTCTATAAGAACTATCCACCTTACAACCCCCATACATGAAAAGAATTTGAACCCATATGCTTTTAGTAGTGTCTTCAGAAGTCCCCGCATCAATAAAGTGACTGCTATGCCACATAAACCAAGGAAAGGGAGTGTGTAACCTTTATCAGTCAGGCGTGATTAGTCTGAGTCTCTTTAAAAGTCTAGACAGCAGCTGATAAACACTTGGCTTGTCAAATACAAGAGTTCTAAGAAAAATATACGGCAATTATATTTCATTTTAATATTACAATAAAATAAGAATAATTAGGAAAGTCAAACCAAGTTCTGTACTTCGCCAGCAAAATCTAAAGGCAATTCAATGAGGGGGAAAGACAGTCCAGCCAAAGCACGGCAATGGTGAGCAGCCTAGGCATTGGTAGCTAACACATCCCACTTTTCGAGTTCTATCGTGCGTGAGCAGCTCCCTTCTCTTATTTCTGCCACATTTGCCAGGCAGTGGCAATGCAATTTCGACTTAAAAGTCTTTGGCTAGATGTAGTGACAAGTACCTGGACACCATATAAGAGAGAAAAAAGCCCAAACAAAGTAACAACAGAAGCACAACCTTAACCTTAAATATCAGAAGGAACAACTTCACAGTGAGGGTAATGGAGCATTGGAACAGGCTGCCCAGGGGGGTTGTGGAGTCTCCTTCTCTGGAGACGTTTAAAACCCGCCTGGACATGTTCCTGTG